>APFE031405661.1:121745-142659 GCA_000404065.3 Pinus taeda | reverse complement strand
GGGGGGGATCCGCCCCCCCTCTAACCCCCCGGTTCACTACGTAGGTTAGTCATGGAAAGAATATAACACAACCCAACATTTCTGAATATATATATATATAGCATCAGTTTACAAATATCCCTACTAACCTATGCGTGGAGGTGTCTTAATTAACCACCAACCACATTTACTCTCAGATATAATCTCTGATACAGTTTGTTAATCTTAATGAACAAAATCACCTTTTCCTGGTGCTCTACAGTCCTCCTCTGACCAGGTGGTATATAATATGGAACATGCTCCATCACTGATTAATGGTTGAATTGCTCTAGGCTATCCTGTTGTCACTTTGTCCGTTCTCTTCTTTAAATGCAGTGAGTGAGAAGTAATGGCACAAAGTGCTGGATGCGGCCTTCTTCCTCCTTCGAGAACACAAAACAGGGTAACGGTGTAAAGACAGTATGGCGGTGGTGTGCTGAGAGCGAGAATAAATAACGACTGTCAGATCCATAGATAAGCGGTGGAGATCACATTGGAAAAGGTATTGACGGGCGACGAGGATGGCAGGGATTGTTTGAAAAAAGTCGCAATCTTCGATAGCGATCATATCACATCTCGGAATTTTCAATCGGCATAAGAACAGAAGGTGGAACGTTATCCTAAGGATGTGGTTTGCGACATGCGATTGGATCGCATCGCAACATCGCAATCGGAAAAAGTCACAGGACATAGTGGAGAGTAACAGGTCATGGACACGATTTGTGATATGCGATAATATCGCATCGCAACATCGCGTAAGAATAATTCAAGAGAACAGATGGAGGCAATGGGTATGAATGCAATTTGCGATCTGCGATAAGAGTGCATCACAAAGTAAAATTGTGCTGCAGTTGAAATTATTATTTCAACGCTCCCCTTTAATTTCAACTGCTGGGTTATCAGTCATACCCAGACATTTCCTTAAAAACTCAAAACTTTTTTGTCCCAATGGCTTGGTCAGAATATCTGCAACCTACTTCTAAGTCCTGCAGTGTTGTAAAACAATTTTTCCATTGTTTACTAATTCCCTGATGTAATGGAACTGTGTCAATTTGTTTTGTTCTCTTATTAAACAAAGAATTCTTGGATAATGCAATAGCTGATCTATTGTCACAAAAAATCACAGTTCCGTTTGTCTTCTTTTGGCCTAAACTCTTTAACATCCTTCTCATCCAAACTGCTTGACATGTTGCTGTTGTAGCTGCCACATATTCTGCCTCTGCTGTAGACAACGGTACAATAGGTTGTTTCTTAAAAGCCCATGAAATGGCTCCTAAACCCATGTGAAAAACATAACTAGATGTGTTTTTCCGATCATGTACACTTCCACCCTAATCACTATCAGTGTATCCAATTAAATCTGAACATTCTGAAGTAGCATATAAAATACCAAATCGTTTAGTACCTTTAACATACCTCATAATTATTTTTGCTACCTGCCAATGTGCTTTTTTTGGCCTCTCCATGAATCTGGAAATTAAACTAACAGCATGCATTATATCTGGACTAGTTGCAGTCAAATACATAAGGCTGCCAACTATGCTCTTGTACAAACTAGAACCAAAATCTTTGTTGTTGTCCTCTTTGCTAAGTTTTAATCCCATCATTGTGGGAGTGATTGCTGCCTTGCTCCCCTGCATGTTAAATCTTTCCAATACTTCATTTGCATATTTCTCTTGTGAGATAAAAATTTCATTTTCATTTTGATATACTTCTATTCCTAAGAAGTATCTCAGCAAACCCATGTCAGTCATCTCAAATTTCTCTTTCATGATTGTTTTGAAATTTTCAATGAGATAATCATCATTACCTGTGAAAATAACATCATCAACATATAGCACAACAATTAGAATTTTACCATCATTTTCTTTGATGTAGATAGTGGGTTCTCCCTCACATTTGTCAAATCCATTTTCTTGTAGATAGGAATCTATCCTACTATACTATGCTCTTGGTGCTTGCTTCAGTCCATAAAGAGATTTCTTCAATCTACACACTTTGTGCTTTTGACCTTTGTTTTCATAGCCTAGAGGTTGTTCAATGTAAACCTCTTCCATTAACACTCCATTTAAGAATGTTGACTTCATGTCCATTTGGTAAACTTTCCACTTGTTTTGTGCTGCTATGGATAGCACTGCTCTCACAGTTTCCATTCTTGCAACTGGTACGAAAGTTTCCTCATAGTCTCTTCCATATTGCTGCTTATATCCTTTGATTACAAGTCTTGCCTTGTGTCTTTCTATTTTACCTTCATCATTACTCTTGGTCTTGTAGACCCATTTAACTCCAATGACTTCTTTTTCTTTTGGTAGTTCAACTAAATCCCATGTCTTGTTTCTTTCTATGGCATTAATCTATTCATCCATAGCTTCTATCCATTTCCTATCCTTGATTGCTTCTTTGAAATGAATAGGGTCATCAACATGACAATAGAATTCAAACAAAGGATTCATACCTTCATTTGTTGCCTCTTGTTCATAAATATCACTTAAATTTCTGAACTTCTTACCTCTTTCATTTAGTGTACAAGTGCCTGAAGAAGCACTTGAATTTCCTCCTTGTGGTGTGCTTTGAGAAGAACTTTCATTTCTCCTCAAGGGTGTCCCTTGCTACCCTTGTATTGGCGCTGTTGTTTGGGGATATACTTCAATCATGTCCTCATCATCTTCATCATGAGACAAACAATTTTTAACATTCATTGTTTTCTCTATGCTTCCATCCCAAGCTTCCTCCTCAATGAACTAAACATCTCTGCTCACAAAAAACTTCTTGGTAGATGGGATATACAACCTGTAAGTTTTGCATTCTTCACTATATCCAATGAAAATACATGTATCCCCTTTGCTGTCCAACTTCCTCCTTAGATGATCTAGAACGCGTGCATAAGCCACACATCCAAAAACTTTCATGTGGGTGACTCCTTGCTTTCTCCCACTACATGCTTCTTCCGGCACTGTTCATGACTGCTTTTGTAGGGCATCTATTCAAAATATATGCTGCACAGTGTACAGCTTCAGCCCAGTAATCATTTGGCAAATGCTTTGCCTTCAACATACTCCTCGCCATATCCATGATTGTCCTATTCTTCCTTTCTGCTACTCCATTTTGTTGCGGAGTGTACCTTGTGGTAAACTGTTTGTGAATTCCATTTTCTTTACAAAAATGTAGAAATTCCTTGGAGATATACTCACCTCCTCTATCAGTTCTTAGAACTTTGATATGCAGCTCGCTTTGGTTTTCTACAAGTACTTTGAAATTGCGAAATTTTTCAAACACTTCACTTTTGTTTTTCATGAAATAAACCCAAGTTTTTCTAGTAAAATCATCAATGAATGTTAGAAAATATTGGCTGCCTGTTAGTGCTGGAGTTTGCATCGGTCCACATACATCTGAGTGAACAATTTCTAAGGGTGATTTTGCCCTTTTGCTTTTCCTTGATGGAAAACTTTCTCTGTGTTGTTTCCCTAAGATACAACCTTCACAAAGGTTGTCCGGTTTCTCTATCAATGGTAATCCTTTTACCATTCCTTTTCTACTCAACAAGTTAAGACCTCCAAAGTTGAGATGTCAAAATATCAAGTGCGACAACCAATTTTCATCCTTTGGTACGCTTTGGAAAGCCTTTTGGGTAAGTGCTGCAATTACTTCTTTGTTTTTCAAATCTGCCTTTATTCTGAGAGGGAACATCATGTTCCTCATCATCTTCACTTCAGCAATACATAGTTTGCTGGGTTTTTTATCCATAATGGTGCATACATCATTCTCAAAGAAAACATTGTAACCCTTTTGAACAAGTTGTCCAATACTTAAGATGTTACATTTCATTCTAGAAACATAATAAACATCTGCTATGGTTTTCTTTTCTCCTTTCTTTGTAAATATTTTTACCTCTCCTTTTCCCATAAGAGAAATTTTACTATCAGTCCCAAGTGTGACTTGTGATTTCACATTTTGATCTAAAGCAGAAAACAGGGCTATGTTTCCTATCATATGGTTGCTGCAACCAGAATCTAGAAACCATATATCATCACTCTTAGTTTAAGCCATATTACAAGCTATCAACACATTATCTTGGCTAATATTTTCTCTAGTGATATTTGCACTAGATCTATTATTCATATCATGCTGCTTCTTCCTACATTTATTTGCATAATGCCCATATTTTTTACAATAATAACATTAGACATTGGATTTTTCATACCTTTGTCCTTGAGCATGATGATGTCCACTTTGTTGATTGCTGCCTTGGCCTTGGTTCTGATTTGGATTGCTGCCTCTTCCTTGAGCATTTGCTGCTCTGTTTCTTCCACCTCTATTTTGGCTTCGGCCTCTTCCTCTCTTGTTTCCTCTACCTTGACCTCTTCCTCTTTCAAAGGACATCTGGGTCTTGAAAGCTTGCTCTAGAGATGATTTTTCATTTCTACTCAACCTCTGCTCGTGTTATCAGTGATGCATGAAGTTCATCAACTCAAAAGTTTGAGAGATATTTTTTCTTTTCTATGGTGGTGACAATCACATCAAACTTTAAGGGTAGGATCCTCAATAGTTTCTCCACAATCCTCCTTTCTTCAAGAATTTCTCCATGAGTCCTTATCTGTGTGACAAGTCCAATTACATGTGTGAAGAATGAGTCAATATTGTCTGACTCTTTCATACAAAGATTTTCAAAATCTCTCCTCAGCAACCGTAGTTTTGTTGTCTTCACTTTCTCCATGTCTTGATAGGCTGTCTTGAGAGTTTGCCATGCTTCTTCGCATGTCTTGGATGCTGCTATCCTTGGAAACACACTCTCATGCATTGCTTGATATAAGAAGAGGAGGGCTTTAGAATCCTTCTTCTTAAAGCTCTTCAATCGTTCTTTTTCCGCCTGAATTAAACTGTTAAACTCATTTTCATCTGTTGGTTCTTCAAATCCATCCTCAACAAATTCCCATAAATCTTCTGAGACAAACAGGACTCTCATGGTTATTGTCAAATAGTCATAGTTCTTCCCATTAAACTGTGGGAGCTGGGTGTTACAGATACCCATGCTAGTGCTGGTGCTGGTGCTAGTGCCAACCATTCTTGCACTCTAAACTATGCTTCTAAATACTTGACTGTGTATTTAAAACAACTGCTTGTCTTCAACAACAACACAAAAAAATTTGTGAAATACCTTGGATTTTTTATTGAGTCTTCACACTGCTAAGCTTCTCCAACAAGAAATCCTTCCTTCAGCGTCTTTGAAACCTTCAAAGAGCCTGGACTAGCTCTGATACCATGTCAGGAATTTCTGATGATTCCAAACAAAACGAACAGAGAATAATACTCTGTTTCTTAACACAGCGAAAACAAAAAAAAAAAAAATTGATTTCTAAAATGACAGAGTTTTACATGCACAATAAAACTTTGTATTCATTAATAAGAACAAATGTTGTTACAAAATGGGTTTTCCTCTCAAGAGAGGGATTACAACAGGAACGCTTCAGTTCCACAATAAAAAGAATTTTTCTCTACACTGTTGTGCATTACCTCTCATCAATCATCATCATATTACATCGTTCTATGAATATATATATAGCATCAGTTTACAAAATATCTCTACTAACCTATGCGTGGAGGTGTCTTAATTAACCACCAACCACATTTACTATCAAATATAATCTTTGATACAGTTTGCTGATCTTAATGAACAAAATCGCCTTTTCCTGGTGCTCTGCAGTCCTCCTCTGACAAGGTGGTATATAATATGGAACATGCTCCATCACTGATTAATAGTTGAATTGCTCGACGCTATCCTATTGTCACTTTGGTCGTTCTCTCCTTTAAATGTAGTGAGTGAGAAGTAATGGCGTAAAGTGTTGGATGCGGCCTTCTTCCTCCTTCGAGAACACAAAACAGGTTAAGGGCGTAAAGGCATTATGGCAGTGGTGTGCTCAGGGCGAGAATAAATACCGGTTGTCAAATCCATAGATAAGTTGTGGAGATCACATCGGAAAAGTTATTGACAGCTGACGAGGATGGCAGGGATTGTTTGACAAAAGTCGTGATCTGCAATAGCGATCAAATAGCATCGCGGAATTTTCAATTGGCATAAGAACACAATGTGGAACATTATCCTAAGGGTGCGATTTGCGACATGCAATTGTATCGCATCGCAACATCGCAATTGGCAAAAGTCACAGGACGTAGCGAAGGGCAACAGGTCCTAGACACGATTTGTGATATGCAATAATATCGCATCATAACATCGCGTCGGAAGAATTCAAGAGAACAAATGGAGGCAATGGGTATAAATGCGATTTGCGATCTTGGATAAAATTGTGTTGCAGTTGAAATTATTATTTCAACAAATCACTTACGTGATGTCTCTAAGTAAACTAATGGGATTTGCTTCTTAGGATATTTCTTTCCCTAGTGCTACTGGGATAGGGTGTGGTGTATTGATGCTTTATCTAATATTTTAGGAATAGGGTTGATGTGACGCCCTCACGGCTTATTTTTTTTCAACGTGAAACAGGGTTGATGGATGACAGTGTTTATATTTCCATGTGGTTTCTCTTTTTATACATATTGGTTATGAATTTGTATCCGCTTTCTTCTTATCACTAACCAGGCTGGAGCAAGGGCGTTTCTATATGCGATTCCAATCATATCTTAATTGTTTTATAACTGACTTATGTTTTAAGTTAAAAACGTCAATGATGGCCCATCGCACACCCCGTGTTGGAGATCCTTTGTGATTGAATTTCAACCTTTTCTTAACTATATTGGAGACTCAATTTTGATTAATAAATGAGTCATTCATGAATATGTCATTGGAGTGGCCGGCATATAATGTATGGAATTTTGTTTATCATTTTTTTTCGAAATTAATATTGTGTAAAATACAAGGTAAGGGAATAATAACACTGGACGATGATTGTACGAAGATATGATAAATGTTTGGCTATTTTTTTACTAAAATATGCTAGTATCTATAATACAATGCAAACCGTGAACAACATTATTTGATTAGAGCCCCAAAATACAATGCCAATCGTAAAAGTCTTTCATTATAATACCGACAAAACGGTCATTCTAGTTGAAATCTACAACAAACATTTTCAAACTTTGTTTCTCGCCTTCTCACGTTATGGTTAGGTTTTTATTTGAAAATTTTGAAAATTTCAAGCCCCACTGTGAGAAAGTCAAAATGTGAGAAAGTCCCACCATTCATTCTGCACGATTAATATAAAAAGAATGTTAAAATTCCATAAAATACAACTTAAAGAAACATGCATTTTGTAACAAAACACTGCCCTACCCAAAAAATGTTTGCATCGTCTCGTGGACATAGATTATGGTTTATTGATGGATTAAAAATTATTGGTTTTTAATAGTATAATATTACTATTATAAACATATTTATTAATGTGGTTGATATAGGTAGGCAAATATATTTATTAATGTGGTTGATATATGTAGACATGTGTGTTTTTTGGCCATTGATGTATAAAAGGTAGATGACCAACCACTTTAGTAAATGTGGTTATGCTACTTAACAACATAAGTTTTTGGAGTGGATTCATTCACTATGGTTAACAAGGTGGACATAAATTATGGTTTGTTGATTGATTAAAAATTATTGGTTTTTACTAGTATAATATTACTATTATAAACATATTTATTAATGTGATTGATATAGGTAGGAAAATATATTTATTAATGTGGTTGATATATGTAGACATGTGTGTTTTTTGGCCATTGATGTATAAAAGGTAGATGAGCAACCACTTTAGTAAATGTGATTATGCTACTTAACAACATAAGTTTCTGGAGTGGATCCATTCACTATGGTTAACAAGGGTTGACAAAGTTTATCACAGTTGAAGAGGGTTCACTTAGGGTATTGTTACATCAATCTATAATATTATATTAGTGTTCACATTATTAAATTATTCCATTAATATTGATCATGGTTGATCATTGTTACCCGTGATTGACAATGGTGCATGTTAGATTAATATTAATGCTAATTTTACATTTATTTCACAATTAATGTACCAATATATTATTGTTACATCGATATAATAATGTTACATTAATATTGACCATGGTTCACCATTCTTAACCATGTTTGACAATGATTCATGTTACATTAACTTTAGAAAAATGGTTGCATTAATTTTGTTGAAGTGGGTTGATAGGGCTAGGCATGGTTCACAAGGTTGACCATGGCTAATGAGTGTTGACCATTGTTGGTCAAGGTAGAGTATGTTGGAATTTAGTTGACAATGATTAATAATTACTACCATCATTCACAAAGGATTATGATGAAATATTATGTTTAACCTTGGTTTATCGTTGTTGTCCATGGTTGACCATTATTACTTGGTCAACATTAATGTTGGTGATGCTTGACCATGATCAACCATGAAATCTTCCATTAATGTTAATGCTAATGTTATATTATTGATATAAAAATGGTTACACTAATGGTTGAAGAGGGTTAACGAGGTTGACCATTGTTGATGAGGATGGCCATGGTTGAAGACGGCTAACCATTGTTCATCAACGGAGACGATGGTTGACATTAGTTGAACATGAATAATAATGATTACCATGATTGACTTCAATTAAACATGAATGATAGTGAATCAAATGGTTGATGTCTTCGGACCATGATTTAAAATGATTACCATGGTTGGGATTTTTTTCTTTGTGTTGTCCAAGAATTTATTTACATCCAAATTTTGCACATTTTTTTTTACACAACCATATGTCACATACCCAAAAAATTGTTAAGGAAAATATGACATGAAATTTCTTTTTTCGATTGTATGTTTGTGTCATTTTATTTATGAAACCACATGGGGATGTTAGTTGTGTAATGTGATTTTGTTTCATACTATTTTGATGGCATTTTGTTTTGCACAATGGCATTGAGATGTTAATTTTGTAATGTGACATTTTGATGAAACCAAAAATTTTATTTTGTAAAATAAATAAAAAAAGACAATTGTTTTGAAGAAATTGTGCTAAGACTTAAAATACCATATCTCACATTAACACTTATTCATATTAACAACATATTAAATGTGGTTGTAATGTTTCATTACAACAGTGGATAAACATTGTCAAACATAATCAAGCACATCAATAAACCAATGTGTTTTAAACCATATTACTATTAACACTATTAAAATTTTTAAGCATTGACTTTGGTGAGCATGGTTTAAAAGTGGGTGAACATGGCTTGACCAAGTTCACCGTAGGTGAACATGGTTTAACTAATTTCACCATATTTGGCCATAATTTTCTATGACAGATTATGATTCTCTATATTGATGATGAATGATTATAGTTTACCATGTTTGACTATACCAAACATTGTTGGCTAGGTTGACCATGGCTTTTGAAGGTTGATTATGATGACTATGATTGACCAATGATTATCCATGACTAACCTATGACTAACCATGACTAACCTAGTGATCCAAATTGGATCATCATATTGTTTTTCATCTTGATTCATTTGGAGTGGAAAAAGTGGAGGAATCAAGTTGCACGATTGTTTTTATCGGTGGGACTCAATATGGCGAAACTAGGCCTGAAACCAAGCGTTTTGAGGAATCAACTGACGTTTTTTGGGGTTAAATTTTCTTCTCTTTAGTGTGGAACATCTTCATGCTATGCTACATACGTAGATCTTTCCAATGACACAAGAAGCATGTCAAACAAAGTCCATATGCAAAATTTATGCCACTCAAAGGTTGACCTTCCTATTTTCACACGTATAGTTTGGGAGGATGTTGCATCAACCCCCATTATTCATGGAAGAGAGGCTAGCCACATGTTTGTGATGTAAAAGACTCTAGAAAAATATATATTGTAACTCTAGTTAAGAGTTTATGTAGTCAAAATTAACTACTAGTAGGTTATTAGGATATCTTATAACCAGGCCACTAGGAGGAAGAGGCATTCCATCATTTCGAGAGAATTTTGTTCCATAGCTAAGAAAAGATAGCAAGGAGAGATATGAGGTAGAGAACAGAAAGAGGATATGTGCATTGTAGCAGCCCACGGGTCACAGACATTACTTCTTTTTACCTACAACCATATTTCCACACAAATAAAGAGAGTGAAGTGGCCTCACCTTCCAGTTGAGTTTTCTCCTGAAAGGGTTTCCTAGAGAGCATATCTTATGCCTTATGTGTGTGTGAGATTATTTTTTCATTTTTTGTTTTTTCTACATAATTTCCATTTGCATAAATGCACTAATTGTAGTTAAATATACAGATCTTAAAGTTTAATAAAACTGTAATAGTGTAAAATTTCAGTATTTTAATATATTATTATGATATTTTTGTGGTGAACTATCGAGTCGAATATCCATGATAGTTTATGGATCACCTAGGCTTCCCATGGTTGAGTATGAATCACCATGGTTTCACGTATTTGGCTACGGTTGAGCATACTTTTCTATAATATATTATGGTTTCCCATTTTGACGATGGTTGACCATGTTCAACCATTCCAACCTTGATTGACCCTAGTTGATAATTGGGAAGGGGTAGTGTTGGCATAGATCTCAACTATGGAATATAGTCAACTCGTCAGGTAGTTTTGTTGGCATTTTTATTAATAGACTTAGATGAGGTTACATGATGATTTAATAAAATGTCGATGTCTCTATTGGTTTTAGGGGCTTGAGAATATGGTTGTAGATGGACTAAAGAAACAATGGTATATATAGATAGAGATATTTATGTTTTGGCCAAAATAGAGGATGAACGTTCCAAAGTTTTTAGCAAATCACATTTTTAAAAGAGTAAGCCCATATTTTCTTCTGCAAACTTGTGTCTATAGCTGAGCTAAGGATAGAAAAACTATATCTATGGCAATAGCTACCCAAAAGGAAATACCAAGAGCATCAACTAGGGATTTTACCACAGTATTTGTGGAGGAAAGTTTGATTGACTTGGTGCACAATGGTTGTGTTGGAATTGGTCTCCAAAGGAATGTAAACATGATAATGATAATGGATTTATGTTCTCATCATTTTGATCATTCATGTATTGTTGTTGAAGGTGTGAATTCATTAAAATTCATGCAATTGTAATATTGGTTCATCTTGTCATCAAAAAATAGTGGAACACACTAATTATGTTGATTTTATTGATCATAATAACATGGATCAAGTAAAAAATGTAGTGGTCAATTTTAGTTGCTCAGATTTGGTCCTCACAAACTAATTTCTTTTTCAAATGGTCGATTTCATAAATTTAGACTACACTAGGATTTGTAGTTAAATAACTATGGCGTGGATGTATCTGAGGTTTGGTCGGTGAATGTGTGAGTAATTGAAAGTCCTATGCATATCTATGGGAGATATTTTGACGGTGTTTCAGTGTGTGTGTGTCAAATAAGTCGAGATTTATAACAGAGCAATTTTTATAGTGTATAGCACCTACGATAGAGATTATTGAATAGAAAAGTGTGTACATTAGGTTTAGTGAGACAATGGAAGGTTTGATGATTATGTGCATAGAAAGGATGTGATGGATAAACCAATAAAAAGAGCATAATATGAAATTATTTGATAAAAGTTTTATTTCTTATAGAGTGTGCATGATGTAATTTTGAATCAGATCAGACAAAGTGTGTAGAGATAGATCTTTGTGACAACTTTGATTTGCAGAGGTAAATTACTAGACAAGAGTTTATTGAGATTGTCATTACACACTGAGTGTGCATGAGAAGGGTAAAGTCTTGTTGCAATGGATATACCTATGCTTTTTATGGCTACCTTTCAAGTGATAGGGATAAGAGTTAGAGGCTTCATACATATGCTATATTATTGTTTCCTTGACTTGTTTTGCATAGCATTATGGTTGAGCACTAGTGTATATGGATATAGTATTGGTCATAGTCATATTGATTTGTTGTTGCAGTTGACATCATCCCTATAATGCTTGTATTTTCATTATATCACACTTGTTAGAGTTTCATTATGCTTGTTGGGATATTGAGTTATGGTGATAAGGTGTTAGGATCATTAAATTTTTATTTCACTGATGTATCTATGGTGTTGGTGATTTAATGTATGAGAAGAGTTGAATGAAAAAGAGTTTTTTTGTAGAGATTAATTGTGAATGTTTGAGCTGCAGGGGGTTTCAGATTTTATTCGGTAGTTGTTGGTCTTATATTATTTAGTAGGTCCATTGTAAAAATGGGATAAAACGTTGCCCATATATTTTTGTTTTTGGTTAGGTGTATCCTAGTCTAAAACATTGTCAAACATTTCCCACATAAGATCTTGAAGGTTGGGACCTTCAATGATAGCAAGTTGTGGCTTACAAATGCAAGGTGTAGAAGCATCCTCTAGGTAGTTTCCTAAGAACTAGTTGCAAGTAGTGGCTTCATCGAGTGGTGGCTAGATACAATATTGGGTGTTTGGGAATCCAACAATGGTGGCATGCAAAGTTTTGGGTTTGGTGGCTTCTAATAGACTGTGGTATACAAAGTTCAAGAAGTGTCACCTTCAAATATGTAGTAGCCTAGAGAAAGTGTTGCTTGCATGGTTATCAAGTTGTGGCTTACACACTGGTGGTGGCCAATTCATATGTGAAAGAAGAGTTTAATTTAGATGAAGTAAAGCAAAAGAGCATGGTGATTTTTCCCCCTGAAGGGTTTTCGCTTTACATACTTTATCCTCATGTGTCGATATCATGATTATTGTGCTTATGTGTATTTCCACTTAATAGTCATGTTTATGTTTAGATATTCTTACACGGTATTTTGTCATGCCTCCTGCTCTTCCCTGTGATATACCCTAAAATTCTCATGACCATTATACATTATACTCATCCATCTATATAGCTAAGATCCCTCCCAACAATTTGTTTGGAAAATATCTTGAGATTTCCCTAAAGAAATAGCTTTTAAAACCCCAAAATGAGAGTCATTGCTCTTATGAGGCTAAAACAGTGATGGTTTCCTATTGCATTGTGTTTGATCCGCAATGGCCTATTCCCTTGCATAGCCACGATGATTCCAAAAAGGTAATTTTACCAAAGGATATGAGAAGCTTTGTGATCTAGAAGCTTCCAGAGTAGCGAGCTGGAGGTTGTTTCAGATAGATGAGGTCAAATCCTCCCATTTTGACCTCTTTGTGTTATCCCTATGAGATACCTCCTTGAGATGTGGGCCTAATCCTATCTTTCAAGAAGTCCCAACTCCCTCTCCTGTGATATAAATTCCTCTTCTCCCATTCCCAAATGTTTGGTCTATGTCTATTTACACTGATATGCTAAGCTTGTGCCTAGAGGCTATTCATTAGACTTGGAGAAGGAGTTCTTTGAGAGTTTCTTGGCTTGGACTTGGATTAGCACTCAAGGAGAGAATTTCAACATCAAGGCTTTGGTTGTAAGCTTCCCTTTATTTCGTAATAGTATACAACTTTTGGTTCATCTTCTCAAAATATATATGTTCCTGTACTTATTTAGCCTGACATTACTTGATTAGTAGCTAGGTTGTTATTGGATTTTTTATTGGTTTTGGCATGAATTTTTGTCTCTTAATCATTTTTGCAGGTACATAAACACTGAGAGAAGTAGGAACGAGTCCATCACACACGCGATTCGAGGTTGTCAACAAAGGAAATAAGAATAGCATCAAAACGAGGTAGGTCATCTCTTTTGTTCTACTTTTCAATTATAGGCTAGGAATATGTGTAGTTTATTATCACTTAAGTTGCTAGATGTTCTCATTGGGCTAGAGGGGTCATCTCTATCCACAAAGAGGATTAACCTTGTCAACAAAATGGTCAATCCTTTGGGGAGCCTATGACCCTTTCCTTCCCTTTCTTCACATTGTCTTTTGACGAATTTGATCAACCATTCATTCTTAGACCTAATTGCTTTCCTGTAGTCCATCTCACTTTCTAATAGATGCTTGAAGGTTGTTGATTTGAGCTATTCTTGAATATTTTGTGTTTTTTCTTTGCTTTTCTCAACCATCGCATTTTTTATCCATACAGTTGCGATGATATCGCGGGTTTCTTGATTACAGTAGTAGTGATCACTACTTTGCTCTTAACAGGTTTGATCATTGTAGAAGATTAAGAAATTTAGGGTTTGTCTTCTTATTTTCAGTTTTTCTTTCCTTCTCCCAGTGATTTACCAGTGTGATCTTGATTGACTCTCTTATTTCCTAATTGCAATTATCTTTTAACTTTGTTTGAGTGTGTTTGAATTTTGATTAGCCTTTTAGGGTTTCTAGGTCTACTAGGTCAACCTCCATCCACTTGTTGGTCTTCTCATTAGAGATTAGAGAACACTTACATGTGTTAAAGAGTCTTTGTGTGTTCAAACGTCCTTTGCAGATTAGTTTTGGTTCTTATGTATTAAGTTGTTCTCATTAGTAGATATTGTGAAACTCACTTAAGTTCCCTTTGAAAAACAATAGATTACAAAATGATTGTCTCATTTGAGTCAAAAGGAAGTGTTTGCTTTGAGTTTTCTGTTTCGAAAAGTGAAAGTGAAAGTGTTTATCTTTTCATAGTTTTCAAAGAATTTTGAGTTGCATTCAAATCAATAATGTGAAAGAGATTTTCATATTTGTTGGCTTGCTTGCACTCTCCTTTACTTTTGCACTAGATTACATTAGTTGCATTTTGAAAAAAAAGAAAAAATCATCATTATAGCTTAAGGTAGTTTTCTTTAAGCTTTGTTTTTGCATTACTTTTGCTTATCATATGAAATATTAGATTTCATATTTTGCATTTAGCTTTTGGATATTGTCATGGATGCACTTTTGCATTTGGTTTGATGCATGATTTCAGTGATCTTCTTCCCTACATAGATAGATTTGATCGAATTGATGGATTTAATTTCATCATCTAGTTTGCATTTTAGGAACAACTAACATCCATAAGGCCTTGAAATCGAAACATAATTCCAAGATAAAATTTTAAATCTATAAATTAATCTAAGGATCATTTGAAACATTAAAGTTAATATTTAGTGGTCTAGGCTAGAGACATGTTCTGACATCTTTAAAACTTAGCAGTTGTCATTCGCTCAGAATTAGACAACGCTAGCACACACTTGTGCTCCCCATACCATTGTGTATATAAAGGGAGACCACCATAGGTTGAACACATTTATCCATACGAAGTTGATTCTTCCACCCTGTAAACGTGATATATCGAACACAACATTCAATGAGATTGTCTACACGTATGTCAAGTCCTTGGTAAATTTATCTGCTGAGGTGTATATTGCAGTTCACAGTTACATGATATTCCTTTTACCTAGATTCACTTGAGCATTCATTTTGATCTTTTTTTACTCTTTAAATTTGAAAAGATCATCGAGAAAATTGTCCTTTTAAGCTCACTAAACCATTTGAAGAGAGTAGAGTCACCTTTTCGTCCTTTTCTTGACTCCTAAAAGATGAAAAGAAAAGTTTTTGTTTCTAAAAATAACTTCCCATGATAAACATGTCGAACCTAAGCAATTTCTTCTTGGACCAATATTGAGTAATTCCCTATTGATTTCAAGATTGTTAAAAACCCTAAATGAATCTCCTTTCCTTTTTTTCTTTTGAGAGGAATCCATCATGGCTAAACCATTGAGTTCATCTCATAGTTCTTCTTTGTTGTTTGATACTAATGGGCCCTCTCAAGGACTTCATCTAGATCTTCCTTGGTCACTTAAGGATCAAGGTTTTGAGCTTGGGATTATTCCAAGTATCTAACCTTTGTCTTCTCGTCCACCTCCATCATATTCTTGGTCACCTCAAGAATATAATATAGATAACTTTGATAATCATATTCAGACCCTCAAGAGTCTGTAGACTCTTGAGAGTCTGCATAGGCTTGTTTTCTATTTATCAAATTCAATATTCGATTCGGTGGTGACATCTCCTCATCTTCCTTATCGTCCTTATGATCGGCTTGATATTCTTTTGGATTTATATCCTCGTACATCTCGGGTTCCTCGTCAGTAATTGTTTCTACCTATCGAGTCAGAAGGTGAAATCCCAACCTCTTCTCTAGGTCATTTGAAAGCTTCTATTGCCCATACTCCCCATGTAGATGATGAGCAAGAGTATGAATCTCCTACAGAAGGCTTTCCTTATATAGGAAGAGTCTCATATCTCACCTTTACTGAAACTAGTGGGCCTATGTTGCCACATGGTTATACCACCCTAGTTCAGTTAGATTTGGGTACTCCTAGTGCCTCATCATTGTACAGAAACCCCATTTGGTCTTCCAATGATATGCCCATATCTGGTCTGTTCATTCTGAACATGACCTCTTGAACTTCTATACAAACTACTATCACCTTAGTTCATGTTAAACCTACCTTTCCATCACATCTTGTCTCGTCATTTTAACCAACCCTTCTAGTTCAACTAATTGTTTCAAGTCAGGTTCAATAATTTCTACTCCTACATCAAGTGGAAAGAATGTGCCACCGCCTTGGGGGAAAGGTCCGAATACTCCTCTTGTGTCAGGTGAAACTAATATGAGTGGATTACAAACTCACATGGTTGGAGTTAATCAACCTTAGTATGGTAGTATTTCTAACCTTGCTGATCCATCTGGGTTAGGTAACGTCCAATATCAACAACCTTAGAGGACTTAGGTTCCACTCCAACAGGATTATGTCCCATATGGTTTGCAAGCCTTGGTTAATCCGTCTTACATTCCTCAAGCAAGAGCTTATGTCCAGCATAGTCAATCCATTATTCCTAGTAGATATGGTCCAATTCAATTCAGGAAATATCAATACCCTCAGGGTATATCCTAAGGGACTGCCCAACTACCCTTGCAACAACAAGGGCAACCTTTGTAGTAGCAAGGGAAACCTTCACAGTAGCAAGGGAAATATTTGCAGTAGCAAGGGAAAGCATTGTAACAGCAAGGGTAACTGTTATAGTAGAAGGGGCAACCTTTACTGCTATCGTAACAATATTTGCAGCCGCACACTCAGTTTGTTCATTAGTCTACCCAACTGTTCTCTTCACAAGGCCATCCTTTGCAGCAACAAGGTCAACCTTTACAACAACAAAGTCAGCCTTTGCAGCAACAAGGTCAACCTTGGCAACAGTAAGCTTTATATGCATATCAACAAGGCTAGCCTTTACAAGCCCAAGGTCAACCTCTGTAGTAGCAGGGGCAATCTCCTTACGTCTAGGGTCAAGAGGTTCAACAATATTATAACCCATATGTCACGTACAATTCTTATCAAATGCCTATGGTAGTACAATATCAAACCTACCGTCTACCAAATCTACCTTACTATCAAAGTAACCCTCAATGGGGACAAAATCAGGTCTTGTATGGACAAAATCCTCCACTATGGGGGGAAAATCCTTACTAGCAAGGATGGACTCCATAGTTTGGGTATCCTCAAATGCCCTATATTCCATTTAACATAATTTCCTTTATTGGTTATGTTGGATTTGCCCAATGTCTTGAGGCTCACAAATCATCCCATTCTTCATTTGCCTTACTAGCCTCCAGTTCCAATGAAAATTCTAAGAAATTGCCCTAAATTCGAGGGAAAAGCCAACGAGGACCCATAAGCCCATGTGATGACATATCACCTCTGGTGCTCCTCCAATTCATATGTTGATGATTCTATCCATCTTCAACTCTTTTAGATATCTCTCACAGGTGTTGCCGCTAAATGGTATATCGCGTTGCCTCGAGGTACCTATGGTGACTTCAAGGCTCTCGCTATGGATTTCTTCACTCATTTCCAATTTCCATTTTGATATGAAACTGACACTCATTTTCTTACATCCCTTAAGAAATATATTGTGACCCACATTTCCTATCGTATCCATGAATGGAGACAATTTATTCACCCCCTTTCCATACATTAATATATCAATTCGAGTGGGTATTATTTTCAAGGAAACATGCAAGGTATATGCAAGGGAAAGGTTACAATCTGTCATTGACCAGGGATTCGTGATTACCAAATCAAAGCATTGTTGAAACAGAAATAGAAACTCAACTGCATAACTTAAAAAGGTATTCGCAGTGATATAAAGAATTTGCAACAACAATCAAGAAATAAATGCAGAAATGAACAATACACACATAACAAGGAAACAAGCAACACCTGATCAGAAGAGTGGGCCCAACTCTCTGATCACGGCTATGTTACTCACATCGAAAGATAGATCAGCAAAGCGGTTTGTATTTTATTAATTTGAACAATGTTGTTACAATATAATGCAGGGTCTGGCTAACGCCTGATACAGGAATGACCCATCTTTTATACAGTACAAAGGGGAATAACATCTCCCCCAAAACTTGGCAACTATATGCACAAAGATATACACCAGTTCAACACAACACTAGTGCTAAGAGACCAAGAACAGGAATTATCCAAAACGGGTTGAGAACAACTGCAAATCAGTTATGTGGTTTCGTCGTGGTTGATCAGTTACTGTGAATCATGAAACTGCTGTGACATGTCGTGCGGTCAATGCCTGCACTCCATAAACTGTGGTCATAACATGTTTTAGTGGTTCACATAGGTAAAACCCTCATGACTCTACTTCATTAATTAAATATCCCAAGAGATGATAAAAGGGGAATTACCTCATAGTTTTACATAGTAAATGTATGCGAATGAATGCAAAAGGGATGAAAAGAGGAGTGGAAATGAAAGGAAAATATAGGCCAATTTGTTGCCCAACATATAGCCCTAAAATGCCTCATCAATTAGGGAAACCCAACCATAAGGAAATTCAAAAATGTTTGGATAAGCATATAATCTGCACAATATGGTGGCAATTTGACATAAAGGAGTAGCAAGTGAGGCTATAGAATACTTAATGTCCTCCACTACTTTCTATTTATTTGGGCCTTTCGTCCAATTTTTCGTGGAATCAATAGCTTCAACATGTTTATTGACACAATATTGAACATATTATTTGTCAGAAGTGCATTGTGGTTCTGACATATGGTACATCGATTGAATGTACTTCAACATGAATGAAACAATCACCATGCCCGGGTGTGAAATTTTCACTATGTAATGTTGACCTCTACTACCCATCTGACCATATCGATATAAGGCATTAATCTAGGCCTCACTATAATCCTTTGCAAGAAGGAATTCACTACTTCTTGACGGGTTGCCTCTAACGAAGGTACTTCGTAATCCACTATCACAATTCTCATTGTAACTAGTGGCCCTTCATCTTCGAAAATATTATAAATATTCTTCCACAAAGTACTCCCTGAATCCGGTGTACAAATTATGTTTGAGAAAAGGCCTAAACCAGGAAGCTTATCATCTATAATCTCCTTGTTTGGGATGGTAAGTTGTATTGCAAGAGCTTTCCTTTTAGAATTTTCCTTATTAATGTCATCTAGCTGAGGCGTATGAGAGCTCCCCTATGGAAACAGTAGAAAAAAATTAGGAAGGCAAAGTAAATATGGGTACTAATAAAAATGAATTGTAAACTCAAGGTTTAACCCATTAAATGAACTAATTTACCACTATAAATGTGCCATTGAATAACCATAATGAGTGTGTTTTGATTGGACAATGGATAGGTCGGAGGCCACGTGTAGAGTAGCACATGAGAGGCTTGGCATAAAGTGCCAAGAAGAAAGTTAAAACTAGAATTTTATAAAGTAGGCAGGCTTCGGGCTTACGAGCAATAGATGATTAAGAGAGAAGCAATAGATCGAAAGGGGAAAAACCAAAAAGTAAATAAAATAAAGTTTTGGGTATTGGAGGTGCAGGGTGAATATAGAGGAGAGAGGAGTATCCGGAACCCCGGATGCCCACAATATATTAGAAATTGAATTAGGAAAATGTTTTAGGCTTCTGGGTTGGTAGACTAACAGAGACGAGTTGGGCTACTACTAATAAAATAGGTAGTTGTATTACATAAGCAGAAGCGGGGCCTCATACTCATAAATAAATCATACAATATTATAGGAGTGGGAGTGTGGGCCAAACCTTATCTGCATGCTATTCGATAATTGTGATGATGTGGACACAAGAGACCCGCGTGCCCATAGTCTTTTGGAATTAAACTTTAAAAAGATACAGGTTGTCGGGGTTCCAGGTACCAACTTTCCTAGTAGTTAAGTGCCAAATCAAAAGTGCACTTTCCAAAGTGTTTAAGAATATTGTTTGACGCTGCAATGGTTCTTTAAAAGACATATTTTATTATTTTTTAAATGCTTAATTAAAGCAAAAATTGTCTTTTAAAGGGTAAATTATAAAGTTAGAAACAGAGAAACGGTCCCCATTATTATTACAATTTAAAGATTAATGGGGTTGTTGTTGCTACAACACAAAGGCAAACCCAAATCTAACTAGATAGAATGAACATGGAGGCCCTTAACCATGGGATCACATTCTGTCCAAACAGGATTTTCATTTTTCATACTCGCAAAATCCCATATTGTGTGTGACAAGGTTGATCCGCACCAAGCACTAACTAGTCCATATCTAACTAACCTGTGGGCTTTTTGTACTAGATCTTCAATATCATGAGAAAAATGTGCCCATCTAACTCGTTTAAGTAAGCCCATGCCTATCATATCTCCTATGGCTCCTATGGCATTCGTGAGTGACCCACATTCATGTGTACATATAAAAAAATGAAATCTATCAACCTCTAGAGATACAATCTCGTGTCGACCTCCACCTCTGCCTCATCTAGAATGAAGGCAAGATGAGATAGACACATTGGTGTAGCTCCACCCAATCACATACAGAGAGAAAAACAACCACTAGACTTACCAAAGGAAAGATAGAAAATTCAACCCTACATCATTCTCCAAGATCCCAATTTCGCAATAAAAATTTCTGCTCCAAGAACACCAAAAAAACCATAGCAAAGTACACCATCACCACCATTGTATGAGTTAATCAATTTAATA
>APFE031405661.1:109622-120911 GCA_000404065.3 Pinus taeda | reverse complement strand
TTGGTACGTTGAGCACACCATTTCCATGAACATTATAGTACCAACTCACTCTGATTATAATAATTGGATTGTGGTTAGCAGCATTCAAAGTTCTCGACTGGTAGTTTTTCCCTGTAGTTTTGTCAAATGTGTGGAGAATGGTCGGTTCTAGAGTTTTGGTGGCTCAACGACAGCATTGTTAAAATTTTCAACGATTTGGGTGACTGTTAAAAGCGTGCATATGCTGGAGTTTTATGAGAATAATGCTTTAAGCACAATGGGAATAATGTTTTAGGCACCATCTTGCTTTAGGCACTTATCATTTAATGCTGCAGTTTTATGGGAATAATGTTTTAGGCACCATCTTGACAAAAGTATCATTTATTGTAAGGCGTGTGTTAAACCGGACTGAAATGGGTAGGATTGGAAAGAAATTGATTCTAGAGAAGTGGACACAAGACTGGGATGCAACTCATCCTGTAACTGAAATGGGTAGGATTGGAAAGAAATTGATTCTAAAGAAGTGGACACAAGACTGCGATGTGAGAAACCTTACACAGTAAGGTCTGGTTGTGATACCCTTGCAATTCTTCAGCGAAATCATTTCAGTTGGCACTCACTGGGTATAGTAGGCTCTCGTTGTGGTATCCATACAAGTCTTGTAGGGTCATCCAGATCCTTTCAATTGGGACTATGCAAATTTGAGAGATAGAAAGAATGATATTTTTCAATTATTCCATGAATTCACTTTTGAGGTGACATTGATTGAAATATTAAACTTGTAACAATGTCCACCAATGGGACACTCAAGTGCCTTTGATTCTGAGGATGTTTCTTTCCCTAGTGCTACTGTGGGACCGGGTGTGGTGTATTGATGTTTTATCTAATGTTTTAGGAATAGGGTTGTGGTATCGATAGGTTTGATGTGACGCCGTCACGGCTTATTTTTTTTTAACGTGAAACCAGGGTTCGTGGATTTCCATGTGGTTGCTCCTATTATATATATTGGTTATGAATTTGTATCCTCTTTCTTCTTATCAGTAACCAGGCTGGAGCAAGGGGTTTTGTATATGGGATTCCAATCATATCCTAATTGTTCTGTAACTGACTTATGTTTTAAGTTAAAAAGGTCAATAATGGCCCATCGCACACCCCGTGTTAGAGATCCTGAATTCAATATTTTGGGCAAGCTCAATGAAGAGAAAAATTAATAAATCTATATCTTTAATGATTGAGTTTCAGGGTTTTTCTTAACTCTAATGGAGACTCAATTCTCATTAATAAAGGAGCCATGCATTAATATGTCATTTCAGTGGCGGGCATATAACATATGGAATTTTGTTTATCATTTTTCCCAAATTAATATTATCTAAATAAATAATGGGATAATACCACTTCACTATGATTGTCGGAACATAATATGTTAGTATAACATAATGCAAACCGTGAACAACATTGTTTGATTAGTGCCCCAAAATACAATGGCAATCGTAAACGTTTTTCATTATAATACCGACCAGACGCTTATGCTAGCTGAATTCGACAACAGATATTTTAAAACTTTGTTTCTTGCCTTCTGACGTTGTGGTTAGGTTTTTATTTGCTTGACAATAAATAAACAGTTATCTCTCAAAAATTATAAAAAACTTCAAAAGTTTTGAAAATTCAAGCCCCACTGTGTTTAAAGCGTCATTATTGAGTAATCAACTTCAAAAGAAATTAAGCCAATTAAGCCAACGGATTGTCAAAATGTGAGAAACAGAAAGTCCCACCATTCATTCTGGACGATTTATTGGAAAAGAATGGTAAAATTCCGTAAAATACAACTTTAAGAAAACAACCATTTTGTAACAAAACACTGCTCCACCCAAAAAAATGTTTGCATCGTGTATAAATTATGGTTTACTGTTTGGGTAAAAATATTGGTTTATACTAGCATAATATTATTATTGTAAACATATTTACTAATGTGGTTAACATAGGTAGAGAAATATATTTACTAATGTGATTGATATAGATAGAAGTGTGTTTTTTGGCCATTGATATATAAAAGGTAGATGAAGTGGTAAAGAGTGGTTATGCTACTTAAGTACCTAAGTTTATGGGTGTGGTTTCACTCGCTATAGTTAACCAATGTTGAAAAGGTTCATCATGGTTGAAGAGGTTTGACTTAGGTATTGCTACATCAATCTATAATATTACATTAGTGTTGGCATTATTAAACTGTTACATTAATATTCATCATTGTTACCCATGCTTGGGAATGGTTTATGTTAGATTAATATTAATACTAATTTTACAATAATTTTACCATTAATGTCTCAATATATTATTGTTACATCAATATAATAGTGTTACATTAATATTGACATGGTTACTCTGTTACATTAATATTGACCATGGTTCACCATTCTTAACCATGTTTGACAATGATTCATGTTACATCAACTTTAATGTTACATTAACTTTAGAAAAATGGTTGCATTAATTTTGTTGAAGTGGGTTGATAGGGCTAGGCATGGTTCACAAGGTTGACCATGGTTTATGAGGGTTGACCATTGTTGGTAAAGGTAGAGCATGGTAGAATTTAGTTGAAAATGATTAATAATTACTACCATGGTTGACTAAGGATTATGATGAAAGATTATGGTTAACCTTGGTTTACCGTTGTTGTCAATGGTTGACCACTATTACTTGGTCAACGTTAATGTTCTCCCTGGTTGACCATGATCAACCATGAAATCTTCCATTAATGTTAATGCTAATGTTATATTACTTCTATAAAAATGGTTACATTAATGGTTCAAGAGGGTTAATAGGGTTGAGCATGGTTGATGAGGATGGCCATGGTTGAAGAGGGCTTACCATTGTTGATCGAGGGAGACAATGGTTGACATTAACTGAACATGATTAACAATGATTACAATGATTGACTTCAATTAAACATGAATGATAGTGAATCAAAGGGTTGACCTCTCCGGACCATGATTTTAACTGATTACCATGATTGGGATTTTCTTCTTTGTGTTGTCCAAGAATTTATTAACGTAGAAATTTTGCACAATTTTTTTTTACACAACCACATGTAACATAGCAACAAAAAATTGTTAAGGAAAATATGACATGAAATTTCTTTTTTTGGATTGTATGTTTGTGTCATTTTATTTATGCAACCACATCGTGATGTTAGTTGTGTAATGTGATTTTTCTATAATGCGTAACATTCACCAAAAGGAAATTTCTAATTATAATTATGATATTCATTTGTTTGTCACTAGGTAACTAGACTAACATTTTTCATCACATTGTACCAGCATTTGTTTCATAGTATTTTGATGCCATTTTATTTTTCACAATGGAATTGAGATGTTAGTTTTGTAATGTGACATTTTGATGAAACCAAATTTTTTATTCTGTAAAATAAATAAAAGAGAATTGTTTTGAAGAAATTGCGTTAAGACTTAAAACAATAGATCTCACATTAACACCTATTCATATTAACAACATATTAAATGTGGCTGTAATGTTGCATTCTGACAATGGATAAACATAGTCAAACATAATCAAGCACATTAGTAAACCAATGTGTTTTAAACCATATTACTATTAACATTACTAACATTTTAAAACATTGACTTTGGTGAGCATGGTCTAAGTGTGGGTGAACATGGCTTAACTAATTTCACATTATTTGGCCATACTTTTCTATGATAGGTTATGATTGTCTATATTGATGTTGAATGCCTATGGTTTACCATGTTTGAACATACTAAACATTGTTGGCTAGGTTGACCATGGTTTCTGCAGATTGATTATGGTGACTATGATTGACCAATGATTACCATGACTAACCATCAATGATATGAATTAGATCTTTATATTATTTGTCATCCATCTCGATGCATTTGTAGTGGAAAACATGGAGGAATCATCTCATGAGGCTATTTTTATCGGTGGGACCCAGTTTGGCGAAACAGGATCTCAAACCTTTCGAGAGCATTTTGAGGCATCAAATGACATTTTTTGGAGAAAATTTTTTTTCTGCTTTAGTGTGACACATTTTCATGCTATTCTACATACACAAATATTTCCAACAACACAAGAAGCATGTCAATCAGAGCTTGCATGCAAAAGTTATGTCACTCAGAAGTTGACCTTCTTGTTTTCACACCTATCGTTTGTGAGGATGCCACGTCATCCCCCATATTCATAGAAAAGGGTCTAGCCACATGTTTGTGATGTAAAAGGCTCTAGAAGAGTATATATTGTAACTCTAGTTAAGAGTTGATGTAGTGGAAATTAACCACTAGTAGGCTATTAGGCTATATTATAACCAAGCCACTAGGAGGAAGAGGCATCCCATTATCTCAAGATAATTTTGTTCCATATCTAAGCAAAGATAGGGAGGAGAGGTAGGAGGTATATCACACAAATGGTGACATGACAAGCATTACTTCCTTGTACCTACAACCATATTTCTATAAAAATAAAGAGAGCGAAGTGGCCTCACCTTCCAGTTGGGTTTTCTCCCGAAAGGGTTTCCCAGAGAGGATATCTTGTGTCTTATGCATGTGTGAGATTATTTTTCATTTTCTATTTTTCCACATAGTTTACATTTGCATGCATGCACCAATTATAGTTAAATATACAGAGCTTAAAGTTTAATAAAACTATAATAGTGTAAAATTTCAGTATTTTAATATATTATTGTCATATCCATTCTGACAAATTGTCGAGTGGAATATTCAGAATAGTTTATGGATCACCTAGGTTCCAATGGTTGAATATGAATAGCCATAGTTTCACATATTTGGCTATGGTTGAGAATACTTTTGTATGATATATTATGGTTTCCCATTTGGACAATGGTTGACAATGTTCAATCTTAGAGATTGGTTGACTATGTTCAACCCTTCTAACCTTGATTGACCCTAGTTAGTGATTGGGAAGGGGTAGTGCTAGTAACATTGTGTTGACATAGATGTCAACTATGGGAGATATTCATCTAGTTCGATAGTTTTCTTGGCATTTTTCTCAATAGTCTTAGATGAGCTTACATGATGATTTAATCAAATGTTGATGTCTCTAGTGGTTTTAAGGGCTTGAAAATATGGCTGCATATGGACTAAAGCACCAATGGTATATCTAGATAGAGGTATTTATGTTTTGGCCAAAATAGAGGATGCACATTGCTAAGTTTTTAGAAAATCACATTTGTAAAAGAGTAAGCCCATATTTTCTTATTCAAACATGTGTGTATAACCCATATTAAGGATGGAGGACCAATTTATATGCCTATAGGTGCCCAAAAGGAAATACCATGAGCATCAACTAGGGTTTTTCGCATAGTATTTTTTTGAGGAAAGTTTGACTGACTTTGTGCACAATGGTTATGTTGGAATTGTTCTTTGAAGGAATGTAAACACATTAAATTTCATGTGATCATGATAATGGATTGATTTTCTTATCATTTTGATCATTCATGTATCCTTTTTAAATGTGTGAATTCATTAAAAGTCATGTAATTGTGATATTGGTTCATCTTGTCATCACAAAATAGTGGAACCCACTAATCATGTTGATTTGATCGATCATAATAGCATCAATCAAGTCAAAAACGTAGTGGTCGATGTTAGTTGCTTAGATCTAGTCCTCATGAACTAATTTCTTTTTTAAATGGTTGAATAGGCTAGTTTAAACTACACTGGGAATTGTAGTTAAATAACTATGGCATGGATCTAGTTGAGGAGTGATCAGTTAGTGTCTGACTAATTGAAAGTCCTATGCATATATGACGGAGACAGTTTGATGGCTTTTTTGTTTGTGCGTGTCTCATAAGTTGATATCTATAGCAGGGTGGTTTTTGTAGTGTGTATAGCACCTATGATAGAGATTATTGAATATAAAAGTGTTTGTATTAGGTTTAGTGAGACACTGGAAGGTTTGATGATTGTGTGCATAGAAAGGATGTGATAGATAAGCCCATAAAAGACAAAAATATGAAATGATAAGATAAATGGTTAATTTCTTGTAGAGTGCGCCATGAGGTGATTGAGAGGCAGATCAAACAAAGTGTGTACAGATAGATCTTTGTCAAAAAGTTGATTTGCAAAGTTAAATGGCTAGACAAGAGTCTATTAAGATTGTTATTACAAACTAAGTGTGCATGAGAAGGGTAAAGTGTTTTTGCAATGGATATACCTATGTTTTAATGGCTATGTTGCAATTGATAGAGATAAGAGTTAGAGGCTTCATACATTTGCTATAATATTGTTCCCTTGACTCATTTTGTATAGCATTATGGTTGAACAGTAGTGTATATGGATAGATTATTGGTCTTAGTCATACTGTTGTGTTGTTGTAGCTATCATCATCTCTATTAGGTTTATATTTTCATTATATCCCACTTGTTAGAGTGTGATTATGCTTATTGGGATATTGAGTTAAGGTGACAGGGTGTGAGGATAATTAAGTTTTTATTTCATTGATGTATCTATTGTGTTGCGGATTCAATGTGTGATAAAAGTTATATGACAAAGAGTTTTGTTGCAGATATTAATTGTGAATGGTTTAGTTGCATGAGGTTTGAGATTTTATTCAATAGCTATTGAGCTTAGAGTATTCAATGGGTCCATTGTAGAAATGGGATGAAACATTTCCCATAGATGTTTGCTTTTGGTTAGGTGTATCCTAGTATGAAACATTGTCAAACGTTTCCCATATAAGATCTTGAAGGTTGGGGCCTTCAATGATAGCAAGTTATGGCTTGCAAATCCAAGGTGTAGAAACATCCTCTGGGTAGTGTCCTGAGAAATAATTGCAAGTAGTGCCTTTTAGCCAGTGGTTGCTAGATACAATATTGGGTGTTGGGGAATCCAACAACTGGTGGAATACAAAGTTGTGGGTGTGGTGGCTTCCAATAGATGGTGGTATACAAAGTTCAATAAGTAGTTCCCTCAAATAGGTACTGGCATAGAGGAAGTGTTTCCTTCATGATTATCAAGTTGTGGCATGCAAATGGGTGGTGGCCAATTCATATAAAAAATAAGATTTTAATTAAGATGAAGTAAAGAAGAAGAGGACGGTGGTTTTTCTACCATAAGGATTTTCACCTTAAATACTTTGTCCTCATGTGTTGATATCCTGATTATTGTGCTTATGTGTATTTATACTTCTTATTCATTTTTATGCTTAGATATGCTCATGTATTATGCTACTAAACAATGAATGAATAAAGGGTTGTAAAAAAGAAGACAAAAATTGGTATAAGTGAAAATATTCATTCTCCCCTTCCTCCCCCTCTTAGTATTGCCGAGATCCCAACCATTGGTATTAGAGTCAGTTCTTTCGACTTCAACTCAAAAACTAGAAATAAAATCTAGGAAAAACTGATGATTGATTTTTTTTTGGAATGAACCCTAAAGCAGTATTTGTCCTAACTACTGCAATGTATCAGGTATGGGTAAAAAAGTTAAATCTAAGTTATTAGCTATTGGATCAAACATTTGGAAGATTTTATGTGAATGTTACAGAAATGAACTATGTCAACAAAAATGATGAAGTAGAGTTCACAAGCAAGGTGTGTGATCTATAAAAACCATCCTAATGTCAATATGGAGAAGAGTACAACTTTGCTCCAAGGAAGATTTAGGATAGGTGCTAGGTGTTGTATGGAGGTGAGAATAGCAATAAAACGGTGACAAAAATTGCAGCGAAAAAAAAGAAAAAAAAAAGAAAAAAAAGAAAAAAAAAAGAAAAAAAAAACCTTTGAGAAGAAAGAGTCTCATCCCTCTTGTGCCAATGGAACAACTCATAAGGCAAAATATGGAAATGGCTCAGTATAACTAGGTGTGCACCAACATGGTAAATCCAAAGGTATAATGGTTTATGAATTACTTTTGATCTATAATTTACTTAAATCTCATGGTAGACATCTTGAGTTGAATAATGAGCATGATAATGATGTTAGGCTTATTAGAGTCGACTATGGGTCATCCAGGTTGGTTATTGAAAAACTATATATTGAAGTTGATTGTTCAATAACTATGTGTAGAGATTAGGAAAATTTGTTGCATGTTTTTTATGCAAATGAGGTTGATCTTAAATAATAATTCATCAACTCGAAGATGTAGTTGGAAGAAGTGAGAAGAATGCACGATGTTATGTCCAATAAATTAAATGAAGGTGAAGGAAAAATTGAAAAGCTTGAGGTTAAGGTGGTTTCCATGAAAACTTAGCTAGAAAAGAAGAATACTCAAGTGAAGCAGGAGAAAAGTGCAAAGGCCTTGAAAAGTTTTCTTGGTATCAAAAAATATATATTAGGAATATTTTGTTATCTATTTCATAACGTTGACTCCATCACACATGCAAGAAAGAACAATAATACAAAATCCAAGAAGCCTGTAGCAGGAAATAGCAATAACAAGGGCAATAGAGGAAAGAAATAAAATATGCAATAGGCAAGAAGAGCACCTGTGCCAATAAGTTCATTTTCTCCTAGGGTCAAATATTATGGAAGACTTGATAAATTTCAAAGGAGAAGCAACAATCTGTTTTATCCTTTGATGGATGATGTCGAGTGGATGAAGCGTGGAGGGTGAAGACCCAACAAAAAACATCATGAATTTTCACCTGTGGTGTTTGTCTAATAGTATCACTGATGATACTATTATATGCCAAATATTTCACTGTACCCTAATTGGATCCGTAGTGAAATGGTATGTTGAACAACCTTTTGCGTCACACAGAAACTTTAGCTCATTAGCTACAACTTTCCTAACCTTCTTCCACCTCCCAGTCTGCCATGATTCATGTCTATAATTTCTCACCCAGTTCAAACAAACAACCTCTACCCATATCTCGGATCATATCCATGAAGCCTGTGTAAAATCAAGTTTGAAGATAAGGTCCTCTTACACTTATTCTTGAGATCCCTCACATCTGAAATCTCCAAACATATAGAAAAATCATTTTCGTGGACTAAGGAAGAAGCCACTAGCAAAGCTCAATAGTTGGAACTAATTTACACCTTTTTTGGGTAAATATATCATGTTCTTAAAGATTCCCCATGCTTGCAAACTTATAGAGTGATCTTAGGTGCATCCAATACATTTTTTAGATTAATTAGGTCCATTACTCAAAACTCTCTCAACACCCAATAGCAGTACCCTGCATATTTTTTCAATAGCCAAGATTTTGATGCCATGCATAATGCACTGGCATTGAAAAGTACTAGATACTACCTCGGTTAACCCCCACCTATGTAAAATACGGTCAACAGGGTTAAACAATATCAACCCTGTCAAGGAGTCTCATATCCTTCCCCATAGGGAAACCAATACTCCTCTAGGAATACAGAAATGATTTACTCTTCCTAGATTCCATACATTAACCAGGTACAAGGAAACCAATATTATTCTTTCCTATCATGACAACATAAAAACCCACGAACACAAAACAATGAAAGGGTCAATGTAGTGCAACCTTCTCTCAATTCACAAAACAATGAGATGAAAAGCTAAATTAATCTATTCCTTCAAATGTTGCTAGGAAAAAACCAAAAATTAATCCAAAGGTAGAACTTGAGTAGGGGGAAGCAACCAACAACAACCCCCACAAGCATCGAGGAGGGGAAACCCCAACTGAAATCAAAATCAGGGAATGACCAACAATAGCCGACAGAAACAAGGAAATAACATAAGTCTAAGGACTAATAATTTGTGTCATATCTATGGGGAATACGGTAATTATACCCACCACTATCCTCAACTTCCTAATTTAAAAATGATACAAGACAAGAGGGGGAAAGGAGGTCAAAAAATTACAATAATGCAAGACCCCTTCCCTGATCAGGGATTAATTAACATGCAACAACAAACCCCCCAACTTCATCCATCTTGAGGGAACCCCCATAACATTCCTAATCATGATATTTTGATGGTGAGAGTGGATATTATCCTACAAACTCGGAACCTAAGTGATGAAGCTCCTTGAGAGCCCAACCCATCCACCTCAGCTATAGAAATATCTATAGGATCATTAACCATCCCTTGACCTTCTCTAGAAACTATGCCTAAAATGATCAGAGGACCTTTACAGCCACATGACATAACTCGAAATATTCTCATAGATACAACACAGTCGACGACTTATCATAATCACAGTCAACTATGTCAGCATTAGAAGTCGTACAAATATGCCCAATCCAATGGAAAACCTTTGCGCTCTAGGTGCAATCGACCCATCTAATTCTTTCCTAATAGTCTTTGACTTGGACAAAGTTGTTCCACAGCTACCATCAACTGTTTTTTTTCAAATCCCAGTCTTAGTCAAAACAATCAACATTCATTATTGCATCTGTCATGCGGAAAGAGTTAATATTGTGGACAAAACCAACCTCCCTAGAAGCCTAAGACTTTCTAGTGATAAACAAGACAATTAAGAGCAATGCTTCTCTAAACATGCATTTACCATACAAGAAATCAAGTGTTTTAGATCCTACCTGTAGTCCAACGCTGTTGTAGTAGTCCAGCCTCGTCGATCCGGATGAACTCCTCCTTCACGTCGAAACCTGCATTCACTAACAATCAAACGATTAAATAACACCTGAATATCTCATAAAATAAAACATATTCAACATACAGACCAAGGACTATATGAAACAACTCATTAATAACAAATTGTTGAAAAGAATGGACTTATTTGTATTAATAGGAAACAAAAGAAACCATTACAACCTGAGCCTTGGTGTTGTGCAAGTTCCTCCCAGGGTCCAGCAAGAGTTTTCCTTTACTTTGCTAAGCTCACCCACTTCCAAATGAAACAAGAGAGGATGGGAATCTCTCCTCACAAGCTTCTACAAGGAAGTCCTAATTCCAGCAGCATCTACCCTTTGGAATGTTCAGCTTTCAACCTCCCCTCCTCTGGCCCAATGCCTGTATTTATAGTGTTCTAGAGGAAGTTAATCAGGTCCAACATCAATGGGATAAGCCCTCTTTTGGATGGGGTAGCTCCTTTCTTGATGGGATAAGTTCCTCTTTCATAGGGATGCATGAACCATCTGGAGGCGCTCAATACACGTCAGACAACCTTCTAGAATGCTCTAGAAATGACCACAAGTAACTTTTTTAAGATGAAACTCGTGCCTTTTGACCGTTACAGGAGTACGCACCCAACCCTTGACATACAGAGCGTACAAGTACGCAGGTATTATGAGCTCAGAGTGCGTACACGCAGGTAAGGTAGAGAGAACCTGCGTACCCAGAGATAAACATGTTTTTTAATGACTTTCTCTCTTTCTTGAAGTTTGAC
>APFE031405661.1:28391-86906 GCA_000404065.3 Pinus taeda | reverse complement strand
GAGGCAAAAGCCTACTAAGATGATTCCAGGTTGTTTTACTCGGCAACAATCAAACCAAGGACCAATTCATGCAGAATCATAAACCAGTCAAAAACAAAAATCAAATTCTTTTGTTCTTTTCTTAAGAATGAAATTCACAACTTTAATCAACAAGCTTCTTCGAAATTCCGCAAAGAGACAACACAAAGGTAGGTTCCTCACACAGGTAGACTTTATGACAAGTTTGACTTCTAAGAAGACTGACAAAACCAGAGAGATCCAAGGTTTCACAACTTCTAAAGTCAAAGTCACTACAGGACCAATGCAAAAATCAAACCCTAGGTCTAGAACTTCTATTAATTTCACTAAAACTCTTGACGCTAACGAAACAAGTTAAGGTGAAGATCTCTGACAAATAACCAGTGGATCTGGGCAGTAAAAACTAATTAAAGACAAAAACCTAAGAGGAAAAAAGGGAAAAATGGAAATTTTCTCAATTTTTGACAGGGTACGCAGGCAGCCTGTTTTCACAGGTGCGTGCACACTTTGTGTACAAAGCTGCAGTGCGTACAGGTATGCACTGTGCTTAACTCAGAGGGTGCGTACTACTGAAAAATCAAGAAAAACTAAAATTTAACTTAACTCTAAGCTAGCCCACCCAAATACACAGTCAAACAGCGAAAAACCAAAAAAGAAATGACTCTTTTCATATCAAAGTGTCACAGAAAGGAAAAATCATTCACATCAATGGAGTCCCCAGTGGAGTCGCCAATTTGTCATGTGGAAAGAGTTAATGTTGCGGACAAAACCAACCTCCCTAGAAGCCTAAGACTTTCTAGTGACAAACAAGACAATTAAGAGCAATCCTTCTCTAAACATGCATTTACCATACAAGAAATCAAGTTTTTAGATCCTACCTTTAGTCCAACGCTGTTGTAGTAGTCCAGCCTCGTCGATCCGGATGAGCTCCTCCTTCACTTCGAAACCTGCATTCACTAACAATCAAACGATTACATAGCACCTGAATATCTCATAAAATAAAACATATTCAACATACAGACCAAGGAGTGTATGAAACAACTCATTAATAACAAATTGTTGAGAAGAATGGACTTATTTGTATTAATAGGAAACAAGAGAAACCATTACAACCTGAGCCTTGGTGTTGTGCAAGTTCCTCCCAGGGTCCAGCAAGAGTTTTCCTTTACTTTGATAAGCTCACCCACTTCCAAATGAAACAAGAAAGGATGGTAATCTCTCCTCATAAGCTTCTACAAGGAAGTCCTAATTCCAGCAGCATCTACCCTTTGGAATGTTCAGCTTTCAACCTCCCCTCCTCTGGCCCAATGCCTGTATTTATAATGTTCTAGAGGAAGTTAATCAGGCCCAACATCAATGGGATAAGCCTCTCTTTTGGATGGGGTAGCTCCTCTCTTGATGGGATAAGTTCCTCTTTCATAGGGATGCATGAACCATTTGGAGGCGCTCAATTCACGTCAAACAATCTTCTAGAATGCTCTAGAAATGACCACAAGTAACTTTTTTAAGATGAAACTCGCGCCTTTTGACCTTTACAGTAGTACGCACCCAACCCTTGACATACAGAGCGTACAAGTACGCAGGTATTATGAGCTCGGAGTGCGTACACGCAAGTAAGGTAGAGAGAACCTGCGTACCCAGAGATAAACATGTTTTTTAATGACTTTCTCTCTTTCTTGAAGTTTGACATGGAGAGCACAGGTATAACGCTTGCCAAGGAGGATAATATGACTGTTGATGGAGCCATACTAACTGCGGATAGTTGTGGTGACAAATTTATTGTAACAGCATCATCAACGAAGGCGCTTCCATATGTGTCATGTCCAAATCCATTTGGTAGAAACTAGGATAACCCATTCTGAAGCCTTCTGACATTACACTTAGAGCGTAGGATGGGCGCCCTGCTACTCCCATTGGTCTATACCTTAGCATGTCAGTTAAGTTGAATGGAAGAATTGTGTTAATAGACATCAAATTACTAATCGCCTATTCAGATTAAAATTTCATACTAGGAGGAAGCTATATGTACGAGCTGCTCACAGTCACCTCATTGGTGTTTAGAACAATGGTGCCCCCCTACAATGAGAAGAGAATTACTCCTTACATACTATGAAAAAACAACCTTACCTACACCTGATGGCATGCTACCCTTAGTCTTGTCCTCCCATGAATTGATCACTACTTACACTGAGCTCGTCCCGGGCTAGTTTAAACCATCAACACTCCTAGGAACATTCGCAGGATACCCTCTATTATGACAAGAACTTTTTCCAAACACCAAAGCACCGGTGTAAATGATGACTTCATCAAACACCACCCAAAATTTGGAACCAATTTCAAACACCACAAACCCTGCAACTATTGATTTCGTGACTCTACCTCACACTGTTACGCAAACCCCCTTTTTATTCCCCCCCACCAATATTTGTCTTGAACCAAGCCATTGAAAGGCTTAGATTACCAAATATGGCTCATGCGATACTTATCTAGTATCTAGTCCCAATGACCATATCAACTTATCCAAAACATATTCCGATAAGTAATATCCTTGAACCTCCATCTCAGGAATTTGTTGCTACTCGAAACTATCCTGCACAGACACCAACTGGGGCAAACAAAAAGGATAAACAAAATGGTAAGAAAGGACAACCATCAAATTTCTCCAGAGCCCTATAACCATGTACATTATGTGAAGAATTTGGGCACCCTACCCACATATGCCCTGGGTTAGATGCACTGAAAACCCTCATGTATCCCTCTAAAGCATCAATAACCTCAGCTCGACCAAAATGAGAGAACATTGTGCCTTTACTTACTAAATAATTATGAACCAACCATGCATGTGATGTATGTGAAAAGCATGGCCACTACAATCATCATTGTCCTGATATTCCTCGATACTGAGAGACATTAAGCACACTCATTCAAAATAAAAATAATAAGTCGATAGCACCATCCCAACCTTAAATGGACGATGGATGTAAAAACATCTTCTACATACAAGAAGAAACAACTTCATGCTCTAAAAACCCTTCCCACAACACACAAATGCAACATAAACAACCAACCCCCTCCTCTACTTACCATGTGCTATATGCAATGACCCTAATCATCCAGTAAACCTCTGCCCATAATTATGGATGCTTTACTAAAACCACCCAGTCACCCAACTCATTCAAAGAAGCAAACCTAGATTCCAACACCATACATGCACTATCTGCAAGGGAAACCATCATAAGAGAAGGCACTCCCACCTTCCTAGATTCCATAAAACATTTAGTTTTATAATTCATGAACGGAAATTCTTCATCTATTGGACTCAGATATTGAGTCCACAAAACCCATCCCCCCACCTGGAGAAGAATGACCCCTAGATGTCTTATGTCCATTTCAGGAGAAATGGAAACCAATAATGAAATAGGGCCCCCATCATTACATCTCCCATCACCATCATCTATCCAGATTGGGCCAAAAATGATATAAAACCACCTCGCAACAAAAATTACCCATCACATGCACCTTATTTGATAAACCCAACCATCTGATAAATGATGCCATGATCTGAGTAAATTTAATGAAATCTTCTGCCTAATAGCTCAAATCCCACACAAGCTTCTCTCCAACCTAGAAAAAATCACACTTTCTTATTGTTGCATATGCTCTTAATTCCACCACACAAGGAATTTCCAGTATCTTCCATAGTTCTGTGCAGAAAGAGAGGCACTAAAATCAATCCAGACAAGCAAGCGATGTCACACCAATAACACAACCCAAAGATGGATACCGCCGCAATATATCCTACCTCGTGACATCAAGGAGGAATTAACATCCCATATTATGAGCAATATTGCTTCTCATACAATCTACTCAGTTAGTTCCAGACCAGTATATGGAAAATCTACCCAAACCTCCCATAGCGCTAAAATTATCCCTATATCACATGCATTTTCAATATGAAAATCCCTTTAGAATAATGAATCCCAAAAAAATAGGGTCAAAAAGCCATTCGATCAAAACATCATCCCTCAGACATTTACCATGGAAGAGTTAGTCCTCCACTACGATGTCACACAGGAAGAAGTAGGACCTAGAAGGTTTGAAACCCTTTGGAAGGGCCCATACATCATCAAACTTTACCTCCTCAAGGGGGCATACATATTGCCAGAGGCTGATGGGACTTCCCTAAAAAATCTCATGGATGGTCTCTACCTTGAAAAAATCCATCCATAAAATTATAGAGTAGACCAGTATGTACCATGAATTATTTTTTTATGATGATCACCTTATCATGGATTTACTCTAAAATTATTCTCTCATCATGTGTCAACAGATGGATTTTCCACCAGCTTATCATCACAGGTTCGCTGATGTAACATCTCAATGGTCACAAAACCTCACTGCTGCAACCTGGGCCATGTACTCTCCTGACTAGACACCTTGGCTCTTTAGTGGACTTTGTATCATATTAGCCACCAATAATCAAGTAGAGTACGATGTCATCAAAGGGCTCTTGGCCGATTCCCACCACTTAGGTATCTGTCACCCGCATTTATTCCTTGATTCCGAGCTAGGTTTATCACAGTTAAACAAGACCTTTCACATTCATGATTCACATCATTTTTTGAAATATCTGCATCCACAAAGGTTAGCTAGATATTTTGACCATCTCACATTTACACATATACTAAGGGCTCAAAATCATACAATTGATCGCATCACTATTAAAATCCTAGACTAGCATGCATCACACATATATATAACCATCAAGATACATAAAGCATCAAATTAAGATACATCTCAAAAAAAATGTAGAAATAAAGACATATACACGCACACAACACATTATGAGAGCCACCAAAAAAGTATCTTGTATATACATAAAAAAATATATTACTACAAAAAATATCACTGACCCACAACGAGGAAAAATAAGTGAACAAAATAATAGGTGAACATCCTCATAATGGCTACTTGCCCTAGTACATGATGAGCCCCATAAATGGGTAATGATATGAGCTCATTTTTACTCCTAATATAGCTTAATCCACCATTATCATTAGTTTATTGCATGTTTTTTATTATATTTATGCTAATAGAGTGTCTTGGGTTGGACATTATGCCTTGAAGTAATGTGTGCTTAATGCAGATTTTTGGTCAATTTTAGAGATAGAGTCAAATATTTAATGAATATTTGGCAGCAAATATTTGAAGAAGAAAAGGAAGAGGATATATATGAGGGTGTCCCCCTTGTTTATGACTCCCTACTTCGAATTCTCCTTCAAAAATCTCGGAGCACAAGAAGCCACATCAATGCTCCAAAGAGGCAGCCAAGCAAGTGGGGGATAACTGCTGTCTATCTCAAGTTTTGGGAGCCAAGGCTCCCTGATTTTAAGGGAGATGTTGGGAGCTCTAGTTGTATAATTAGAGAGGCCTAGGGCCTCATTAGGTTGTTGGATGTTAGTCAAATTTTCACACTTTTGTTGTAGCTTTTCTCTGCTCAACATCGAGCTTACTTTTGTAGTCAGTTTCATGTAATCTTACTGGTATTTTGATAACGAAGATGAGATTGTTCCTGAGCTAGCATTGATTTACCTTAGAGGGCTGAAACTCTTGGGTTAGGGCCCAATCCAAGCAGCCAAGCACCTCTTGTTTTGTATTTATATGTCTTATTTTAGTTTATGAATTCATTGTTGTTAGATATATTTCATTCTTGGTTAAGGATAGGTTACTGTTGGTGATTTAAAAGGATGTTTCCTTTTCAATTTGCTATAGTAGGTTGAACAGTGATAGGAAAAAGATACAAGAAGGCCATCAACAAAGCCTTGGCATCCTTTCCTCCCTTTGGGACCATGAACTGAGGCCAAGATCGTCTTGCTGCCACAAAAAAAACACAGATTTGCCTTTGCCATAGGATTTCTAGTGTTGCAGCTTGTTAGAAGGTTCATGCTTTGCTGTAGATCTATTTCTACATGTTCATTTATGTCTTTGCAATAAATTCCCTTCCAAGTTTTCTTTCCATATTGCATTGTTCAGCATTTGCTTTCCTAGATCAGAATGACTAGCTTGATGAACAGTTCTATTTTTTTAGTGTAGTTAGTTTCTTAGCTTTCTTAGTCTCAGTTTTTTATTTTTAGTTATCTGTTAGTACATCTTTGCTCACAATAATTAAACCAATCAGCCATCACCATCTCTCTTTGATCCATGTTCCATAGTTCATCCACAGTCCCTCATAAATCTACAATAACTTTCTGCACTTTTCTCATGAAGTTTCCTCTTTTCCCTTGAACAAGTACAACCATCATTCCCTCTCCTAATCATCCTTGATGAACCTTAGACACATTAATACATCCTCCTAGCCATCAGCTACCCTTTCCACCCATTTTCCCACCTTCAAAACCTCTAAAACAACTCTCGACATCCTCCTGTAGATCTCCTGTAGATCCCCTGCAGCCTCCTGTAGATTTTCCTGTAGGTGTCTTTTTGAAATCCAATTGTAGGGAAAGCGTCCAGGAGGCCACCTGGGACCTCATAGGACCCCTCCACACCTTCTTACACCTCTGCAAAATCTAAATTCATCCTCCATCGCCACCTAATTACTGCCACATTCACAAACAAATAAAGGACATGCATGACAAATTCACCTAAAAACACATAAAAATCCAAAAAGATGTTTTTTTTTCTTTTACATTTCCTTGTGGAAATAGCTTGAGTATATGATGTTTACTTCCTAAGTAGGTAATGGCATTCATTTCATGGTCTTTTATCTTTCATTATGCAAAAATAGAATTAGTTGGTTAATTAGGGTTTGCTAGGTTTACTTGACATTTCAGTCTTCTTTCTCTTTCTACAAGTAGAGTAGCCTTTGTAGAGTAAGCTTTCCTTTTCTTTCATCACATATAAAGCTTCTTCTAGAATTCACATAGGTTGGCTTGAGCTCCTAGTGATCTTGCGCTAGCTGACCATGAGACAGCCTACAGTAAGAACTAGTACTTGTGCATATGACACCGTCGCTTCCAAGTTTGTTACGAACTACCGGGTTGATAAAAGTAAACTAGGAAGCCCAGGAGTTGCAACATTATTGTTGCAATACTGGTGCTCACAAATTTTTGGCATCATTTCTGGGGAAGTGTCAAAGCATTTTGTGATTATTGATTTTCTTCTATTTCTACTGCAACACTCTGCTAAGTAGTTTATTTCAGCAAAATTAGAGTAGTTGTTTCTTTCAATTTATGCATTTCCTTTCTTTCATTTCAATTTTGGAATTTTCATTCCAACAAAAGTAGATTAGCCATTTCCTTTCTTTCATTTCAATTCTACAATTTCCATTTCGGCAAAAGTAGATTAGCCATTTCCTTGCTTTCATTTCAATTCGGCAATTTCCATTCTAGCAAAAACAGATTAGTCATTTTCTTGCTTTCATTTCAATTTTGCAATTTCAGCAAGTTCATTTCAGTTAGCTCTAATCTATTTTTTCAATCAATTTTAGTTTTGCAAGTACAAGAAGCAAAAAAAAAAAAACAACCTAAAAAGATATTTCCTTTCATGCCTTGTAGGGACAGAGATAATTCCCTTGTAGGAACAGAGATAATTAAGGAAAATTCTTACCCAACACCCCCACCACATCACACACCCACCCTTCTCTCTTCTTCGATTGCAGTGATCAAGAAGAACCTTTAGGTGAACAACTAGAGATATTCAAAGAACCTATAGGGGAAGAAGAAGAAGAAAACATCCCTCCTGAGACAATGGCTGAAAACAAAAATGTTAGGGGGAATGGAGAAAGAGTAGAGTGTACTTTTCCCATCGGAGAGACTAATGGGGACACTAAAATGAAGAACATAAGCCCTTCAGCCCTACCTCACTTCCATGGATTGACTATAGAAGATCCTCACACCTTTTTTTTTAGTTTGTGGTTATTTGTCGAACCTATAACTATGCAGAAGATGAGCAAAAGTTGAAACTATTTCCTTCTACCTTCAAGGATGCAACATTCCACTGCTTCATAGAGTTACCTAGCAATAGCATCAAAACTTGAGATCAAATGCAGTAAGCCTTTGATAACAAATATCGGGACTATTGTAGGTCAAAAGACACCAAGAAGAAAATCTTCCGAATAACCATTGGGAGTGATGAATCATTGGAAGATTATGAAGAGAGGTTTCAGCTCAGTTATAAAAGGGCTAGGTGCACACTTGACCCCGAATCGATGAAGTTGGTCTTGGTCAGGGGAATTCTAGAAGACCTTCTAGACACCCTTCTAGTGGCTGGGGGAGACATCTACCAACTTACTTATGAAGAAATAAAGATTGTTTTTAGAAACCATTCTAGGGCAGTCAGAAAGAGAGGTAGGGGGATTCAACCCAAATCCAGTACCTCCTCATCCAGTTCATCCATAAAAGGTGAACTTGGACACATGCTAGAAGACTTCAAGAGTGAGATGTTGCAGACTCTTGCCATGCAAATGGATAATTTTCATATCAAAAGGAAACAAGAGGAAGCAGAGAGGGCTTTGGCCAATTTTTGTCCTAGGTGCACCAGAAGGCATCATAGGAATGAATGTCCATTGAACTCTATAGAGGTTTTCTCAGTCTGTGAAGAAGATCATTCTACAGATAAGTGCCCTTCCTTGCCTGGACTTACAGATATATACCAAGGGGCTGAAGGAGCCACTAAATCACTCTATTTCATGAACCAGAGGAGACTGCATGGACCTAGACCATACCACCAAGGAATTCAAGGGACATCTCAGGCATACTACAACCCCAATCAAGCCACTTCCATACCTTATTGGGCCCCCCTACTCATCCTTCCTGGTCCACACCTCCTCCTTGGTCCTATCCATCTCAATATCATGCCCAACCAGCCTCTCATTCATTTCACTCCTATGCTGAGCCACAACATCAATGGTATACATCTCATTATGGGTGGAGGGCCTAATACAATTCCCCTCCCACTCTTTTGCCTCCACCACCTGCTCAACCACAACCATTGCCTCATGCTCCACCAAGGTAACCCCAAATTCCTTCTCAACCGAACCCGAACCCTAATAATAGATAGGCTCAGCAAGTATATAGTGGGGAACCATCATGCCCAACCTATGCTATGGAGATTCAGGATATTAACCTATGATCTGGGAATGTTCTCCCAGATAGCCAGTCTCCCCCTCAGGAGGTTGAGGAAGATAAAGAGGAAAGTGAACCGAAAGCAATTCCACCCTTCCCTGAGAGACTATCAGGGACAACACAGCCCACCCCAGAAGAAATTGAACTTCTGGGAGAATTGAAATAGTTATGTGTAAAGATACCACTTCTCCCAGCCATAAAGGATGTGCCTATATACCATAAGATGATCAAAGAGAAGTGCTTTAGGAATCTAGGTAGGTGCAAAAGAGATTTTCCAACCATCAATGTCATAGGACAGCTATCCGACCTGATGTTGGGTAGGTAATCTGTCTGAAATATCTAGACCATGGAAGCCTAGTAGTTGATGTCCACATCAATGGCATCATGATCCAACATACCTTGATTGATCTGGGAGCTGCCATTAATGTGATGACAAAGGACACCATGCTCAAGCTTAAATTCACAGGTTCCTTGAGAAAGACCACGACAATACTATAGCTAGCAGATCGCTCCACCATGATTCCTAAAGGGATTGTGGAGGATGTGATGGTCTCCATTGATTCTTGGAAGTACCCTGTTGATTTCTTGGTTCTTCAGCTGAAGGAAAAGCTCACAAGGTATCCTCTCATCCTGGGAAGACCCTGGTTGGCCACTTTCGATGCTTACATCAATTTTCGGGTTGGGAACATGACCATCAAGAATGGGCATATGTCCAAGCAAATAATCTTATACCCTCATACCCAACCCTTGTTAGAACATGACCTACCTCTCTGGTTGGAGGAGGAGGACGAGGATGAAGTCTATTATGCACCACTGGGTTCAGTACAAACATTCATGGTGGGGAAACTGCAAAATGAGGATGATATCATTGAAAATTTAATTCATAATCCACCCCCAGTATTTTTCCATTGGAAGATCTAGTGAAAGAAACCCAAGACAATCCCTTAGCTGATCTCTGTGTGGCCGACCCGACCTCTCTCCGTGTTAAGAATATAGAGTTCGGCCCAAAAAGAACCTTGAAAATCAACTCATCCCTATCCACCTATGAGTTAAGGAACTGTGTAGCTTACTAAGAAAACATTTAGATGCCTACGCCTAGAGTTATAAGGAGATGAAGGGAGTGCACCCTTCAGTTTGTACTGATCACGTATACATTAAGGAAGACTACAAACCAGTCAGGCAGCCTCAAAGGAGGATGAATCCAACCGTTAAATACATTGTTAAGGAAGAATTGCAAAAACTACGAGATGCAGGATTCATCTACCCCATCTCTGACAATGAATGGGTCTCTCCTTTGGTGCTAGTGCCAAAGAAAAATGGTAAGTGGAGAATCTGTGTTGATTATTAGGAACTGAACAAGGCCACTAAAAAGGACCATTTTCCTCTGCCTTTCATAGATCAAGTGTTAGATGGTCTGGCAAGGAAAAAGTTTTTTTCCTTCCTAGATGGATTTAGCGGGTACAATCATATTCAAATCTACCTGGAAGACTAAGATAAGACCACTTTCACTTGTTCTTGGGGTACCTTTTCATATCAGGTCCTTCCTTTTGGTTTGTACAATGCTCCAACCACTTTCCACAAAACAGTATTGAGTATATTCTTTGAACTGGTTCATGATGCAGTGGAAATATATATGGATGATTTTACTCCTTATGGTTCTAACTTTCAGGAAGCTTTACCTAACCTAGGAAAAGTTTTGGACAAGTGTATTGAAATGAACCTATCCCTCAGTCTAGAAAAATGTGAATTTTGATGACCAAATGGACCGTCCTAGGTCATACAATATCTCAACAAGGATTGCAGGTGGACCCCAACAAAATTGCCATCATCCAAAGGGTCCCACCTCCTCAAAAGGTGAGAGATGTCCAAAGTTTCCTAGGCTTAGCGGGATATTACAAAAGATTCATTAAATATTTTAGTAAGTTAGCCTCTTCGTTTTTGGTCTTTTGGGAAAATATGACGAGTTTATATGGATTGAAAACTATCAAGAAGCCCTAGATACCTTGAAAAGCAAACTTGTGATTGCTCCAATTTTGAGAGGCTCAAATTGGGCCCTACCTTTCCACATTGACACAGATGCCTTGAACAAATCAATAGGAGTTGCCTTGGGACAAATTGGTGAAGAGTTACCTTATGCCATATACCTTATAACTAAAAATTTGTCAAAGGAAAAGTTAAACTACATGGTAACCGAGAAGGAACTCTCAGCTATAGTACATTCCTTGAATAAATTCAGAAATTACATCACAGGCTATCAAACCTTTGTACATACAAATCATGCTACAATTAGGTATTTAATGAATAAACTAGATGTAAATGCTCACATTATTAGATGGTTTCTTTTACTGCAATAGTTTGATTTAACCATTGTTGATAAGCTTGGTAAAGAAAATGTTGTTGCTGACTTTTTGTCTAGAGTAAATTTTCTTGTAGGTGAGGTGAGGAAGGCATGGTGGTTTATCAAATGCTAGATGAGCACCTATTTTGTATCTCAGTACTCTCTCCATGGTTTGTTGATATAGCAAATTACTTGGTTTTAGCACAATTCCCACCACACCTATCCTCAAAAGAGAAGAGAACAATCGTGAGGAAAAACACCCCTTTCACTTGGATTGGGGTAAATCTCTTCAAACTTGGCCCAAATCATATCTTGAGGAGATGTGTCAAGGAGGAGGACGTTTTTGACATTCTCCTGACTTGTCATGACTGGTCTTGTGGAGGCCATTTTGTAGCAAAGAGGACTGCCTTCAAAATCTTGCAAGTAGGCTACTATTGGCCCAGTCTTCATCACAATGTGAAGAGATATACCAGCCAATGCGATCGGTGCGAAAGGATGGGGAACCTACTATAATGGATGAGATTCCCATGCAACCTCAAGTGACTTTTGAGTCATTTGAGAGGTCGGGCATGGACTTTGTCGGTCTTATCAACCCTCCTTCAAAATAGAAACAATGCATCATTGTGTGCACCTATTATTTGACAAAATGGGCAGAGACAAAATCAATCAAGGCATAAACATATGAAAAAGTAGCTGCGTTTTTAAAAGAAAACATATTCTATAAGTTCGGGTATCCAAGAGAACTGGTTACAGATCAAGGCAACCAGTTCAATTCCAATTTGATTGAAGATCTGCTCACACATCATAAAATAAAGCACATGAATTCAACCCCTTATCATCCACAAGCCAATGGGTAGCTGGAAGTCACTAACAGAGCTTTGGAAGGAATTCTGACCAAAGTAGTGAGCAACAATAGAAAATATTGGGTGGATAGACTAGCTGAGGCCAGCTAGGCATACAACACAACATGGAAGACCACCACAGGGTTCACAGCCTATGAACTGGTCTATGGGAAGAGGACTTTACTATCAATAGAATTTTGAATACAATACACTAAGAATGGAAGCTCAACTAGACCTACACCTCAACCATGCACAAAGGGAAAGGCTACTTCAGCTCAATGGATTAGATGAACAAAGACTACATGCCCTTCTCCACACACAGGTAGTCCAGCTTCAAAGGAAAATATGGCATGATAAAAATATCAAGGAGAAGCAATTCCAAGAGAGATATTGGGCACTGTTTTATTATTCAAGGTATAAAGACTTCAAAGGAAACCTGAGGACAAGATGGGTGGGGCCTTACACTGTGGAAAACTGCAATGACAATGGTTTAGTCCTGATCAGAACCATTGATGAGGAAACCATCCCCATGCTTGTCAATGGACGTAGGTTGAAAGTTTACAAGAAACCCCTCTCTAAGTGAGAGATCATTGAAGATCTGAATAAGATAGTGTTGGCAGTGGAGCAGCACTTAGTCTCCACTCCACCCACTCACTGAAGAAGCAGAAAAACAAAAATAATAAGGGCTCAAGTGAAAACCTCCATGAGGCGCTTGAGTCCCATCATTGGGTTGAAAACCTCTTTTGAGGTGGCCCAATGATGACATAAACATAAAATAGAGAGGATAAGGTCCCTGGGTGAAAACCTCCCTTGTAGGAATCCAAGGTAGGAAATTAGGGTGAAAACCTCCTAGAGGTGCCCTAGTTGTCTTACAAAAAAAAAAGAAAAAACAGAGGAAAGAAGGCAAAGAAAATTGACTTTTAAAATGCATTGTGGGTTATAGGTGGACCACAAGAAGCAAGAGAAGATGCCATAAATCCTATCTCACCTCCTCCCCACTCTTCTCCATCATTTCTGACCTTTCTTCCACCTCACTGTGTGTCTTTTCCGAACACTGTGTATCCTACAGGAGGCCCTGTGTGGTCTACAGGAGGCTCCTGTAGAAATCACAGAGAGCTTCAAATGGATTTTAAAAATAGTTTGAGGAGATGGGAAGTTTCATGAAGAGCATGTAGCCCCTCCTAGAGCTATCCACCCTCTTGGGCATCCATCCCACACCTGCACCACCTCATTATCATGGATTTATTTCCTTCCTACTAAAAAAACATAGAAACTAGTTTTTAGAAAAAACAAAGAAATAAAAAGAACAACACCTCCAAAGCTCACCTATAGCTTACCAAATACCTCTCCATCGCCATCAGCATCTCTGGTAGCATCCACACAACTCCCAGCACAATAATCCACCAAAAATTTTAAAGAGAGAAGTAGCTACAAGAACTCCTGTAGGATTTCCTGTAGCAACTACTCCCCTTAAACTCAAGCCATAACAGCAAAATAGGTGCAGCCATAGGATTGAAGAGGATGTCTGAAGCCATATCCTACCAGAGGGTACCTACACAAGCAAACTAGCCACACATCAAGAGTAGAAAGAATACAATAGAGGAGATACAAGCATGCAACAACTAAAATATGAGAATTCAACATCAAAGGAATCAAGATGCACCACAGCATGAACATTTGACTTGCAGGTAAGTGTCTAACCCTCTCCTCTGTCACATCTGTGTAATTCAAAAATGTGCATAAATGAATAAGATGTTTAGGGTTGAATGAGAAAAGGTGGCCAGTTAATTGGCCACCCTCATCCAGTTGACTGTGCTCATCCGGAGTTGCCACCACACGTGTGCCTGGTCAACTCACACAAAATCCAAAGGATAGGTAGTGGAGGGAATACAAATCCCGATGCAATGATGGGAAGTGATTATGGGAAGGATTCATGAGGAGTCATGATGACAAGGCAGTGGGGACCAACGGTCCAAATATGACAATGTACCTTTTTGCCAGCTCACCTCATCACTGGAAATATCTCAAAGAAGACATAAGTACTCCTCCTTGAAACTCCTTCACAACCTTTTCTTCCATTTCATCCTCATCCACTTAGCTACAACAAGCTCTATACCACCTCCATAAACTAAAACTATCATCCTCTATAATTTTCAACCATCCTTCTGCTATTGGCATTCTACAGGAGTAGTAACAGGTTCTACAGGAATAGTAACAGGTTCTACAGGAGCACCTATAGTCAGTTCTACAGGGGGGGCAGTAAGCAGCTTTTAAGGAGGAAACACAGGGTTTTTGCTCAAATTCTAGCTTGAAGAGGTAAGTTCTGTACAGACCCACCTTAACTATTAATATGTGCAAGGAATGATACAATTTTAAGGAAGAATTAAGCCTATAGAAGGAGAGGAATTCCATAAAAACATTTCTGCCTGTTTTCTTAAAAAAAAAAACACAGTTTTCTCTGTTTCTTGTTTCTCCAAAGATTTTTGTGTCCTTCTCCACCTGCGGAAAGGGTATAAGTAAAATGACAGGGGGATTCATGATAAATGAACCCACAAATTCAATCAGGCTCCATGAACATCCTGAGGTTGTAGCCATTTTCACCAGAGCAAATTGGATGCCATTTTTCGAAAAATTTCAAGGTTTTAATGAAGAAGTGGCTCAGGAGTTTGCCCTTGCTTTAGTACCTTGCTCATGACCCATGCCATTGTCACTTTGATGAGCCTCACCATGGAAATCACCCCAGAATTTATCAGTAGGGTTACCAGTGTTCCTCTTGGATTACGGAGCAAAGATGAAAAGCCAATGGGACAAGTTGCCAAGAAAACCTTCTTCCAACCAAATGAGCATCCTGTAGAAGAAAAAAATGGCATTAGAAGAACAAGCATACCATACCATTGGGATGAGGTCAGTTACCAAATCATCAAGTATATTTCCTGTGAAGGGAGGTATATCATAGTTTATGGCTACCATTTTAGACTTCTCCATGAGCTGAGATATGCCATGGACACTCCCACACCCCAAAAACTCAGCATCCCGTATTTTCTCCTGCAATTCCTTATAGAATTCAACATTAAGTTAAAGGTAGGAGGTCCAGATCAGTTGGCTCACGATGGGTTAATTAAACTATTAGTGGAAGAAGCCATCCACACCTTCACAATCTCCATAGCCTGGGAAATATTCAGAAATATGACAAGAGAAGATGATATAAAGGCCCTCACGTATGACCACAATCCTTCTGAAAGTGAGGGTGAAGAGCAGCAAGGGGAAGAATGGGAGGAAATTGAGAAACAAATAGAGGAGGAAGACACCAAAACAAAGAAGGAGGAAACTAAACCAGAGGAGGAAGAAACCAAAACAGAACTAGAGGAAACAAAAACAGCAGAGATGACGAAGACAAAAGGAGAGGAAAAAGGGGCAGAAAAGATAAAAGTGTCTCTTAAGACCCTAGAAAGGGAGGCAACAACTACTCTTGCTACCCTCAGCACCCCAGTTGAACCCAAACAAAAGAGAATGAGGTTAACATCAATGTATTTCAGTGCTCAGAAAAGTAGAAGGATAAAATAGGAAAACCACAGCCGTCTTCAACAGTGCCTATTGTAATTGAAGATTCACCCACTATCAAAGGGGAAGAATCTCCCTGTAAAACCCCCATCACATATGAAAGAGGAAGTCCCAGATCTTCCACCTGGAAGGAAAGATTGCAACTACAGGACTCAAAAACAACTCTACAAGAGGCATAGATTGTTCTAAAAGAGACTCTAACTAAGCTACAGGAGACTGAAAAACTTGAGAAAAGGGTAGAGGAATAGCCAAAGGGGAAGGAGGAAACAATAGAGACTCAAGAACCTAACCCCCATCCTATTTTGAGTTCTTACTACAATCTTCTTGTGGGGGGGAAATCATTCCACAGAAATTTGCAGTCCCACTTTTCTTTGAGCTAGAGAAAGAAAGAATAAGGAGCCATACAAGGATGCAAATCGCCAAATCCAAGGGGGTAGACGATATTGGCCACATGGAGAACCAACTTAGAGAGATGGGTAGGGAATTAAGTGTTGTAAGACATAGAGAGGCAATCAGAAGAACTCACTTGGAAATAGAAAATGAGTTGCTAAGAAGATAGCTGCAACAAAAGGAAACACAATTGTCCTGCATGGCCAAATGGTCTATGGAGGCACTACAATGAAAAACACCAGAAAAATCATATGGAGTATACCACAAAGACCAGTGGCTCCAGTTTCATATCAAGACTTTGGCATAGAGAGGCACAATGCCTTTTCAGGATTATAGACAGTTCATGGACCTATGTGACAAAGGTTTAGTAGAAGACAAGGAAAAAATAACAGAGTTCTATTTGCATAACGTGGCCCTCAACGATATGAACCTATGGGACCCCAATGCTAGGCTAGGGGACTTGCAACTGATGGCCATGGCATCATGGATGAATCATGAAGAGAAAAGAGCAACAAAAATCAAAAGGTTGATGGAAAAAGAGAAAAATGAACCCCTAATGATAAGAGTGTAGCCATCAGACCCCATGGCTCTCATTATCACACGCTAGTTACTTGAAAATGATCCTCAAAGTGCCCCTAAGTATATCAATGACCAGACTTAGGCCATTGCACATTCTGACGACATGGAAAGATTACTTGGCGATCACTGTATTCATGCTTGTATGAGGAGATGGAATACACTGTCACATCACTTACAGATAAGGGAGTATCACTCCCCAACAAGGATGAAAGAAGCATTCAAAAAAGTGCCACTATACAAGCACTCTATGTAGAGTTTGAAGGTCAATTGGATTCGCCTCAAACTAAGTCCCCTGCTACTGCTAGGATTGCTAGAGGGCAGAAAAGAGGAAGAAGAACAACAGTAGTGGGAAGAAGTCGACAAAAAGGCAGGATTCCATAATTAAGAAGAGGATATCACATTAGAAGCATGGGATTTCAGGGAGGCCATCAGGGCCATCAAAGACGAAGAGATGGACTAGTTGCTCAGAGGATGAGCAACGCATTCAGTAGGGGGTGATGATGAGCCCCATAGATGGGTAATTCTACGGGCTCATTTTTCCTCCTAACTTAGCTTAATCCACCATTCTCATTAGTTTATTTCATGTTTCTTACTATATTTATGCTAATAGAGTGAGTTGGGTCGGTCATTATGCCTTGAAGTCTAATGTGTGCTTAGTGCAGATTTTTGGTCAATTTTGGACACAAAGTCAAATATTAAATGAACATTTGGTAGCAAATATTCAAAGAAGACAAGGGAAAGGATTTATAGGAGGGTGTCCCCCTCATTTATGACTCCCTACTTTTAATTCTCCTTTAGAAAGCTCGGAGCACAAGAAGCCACCTCAATGCACCAAAGAGGCAGCCGAGAAAGTGGGGGATAACTGCTGTCTATCTCAAGTTTTGGGAGCCAAGCCTCCATGATTTTAAGGGGGCTGTTGGGAGCTCTAGTTCTATAAGTAGAGAGGCCTAGGGCCTCATTAGGTTTTTGGATGTTAGTCAAATTTTCACACTTTTGTTGCAGCTTTGCTCTGTTCAACTTCGAGCTTACTTTTGTAGATAATTTCATGTAATCTTACTGCTATTTTGATAATGAAGATGAAATTGTTCCTGAGCTTGTACTAATTTACCTTAGAGGACTGAAGCTCTTGGGTTAGGGCCCAATCCAAGTATCCAAGCACCTATTGTTTTGTATTTATATGTTTTATTTCAGTTTATGAATTCATTTATGTTAGATAGATTTCTTTCTTGGTTAAGGATAAGTTATTGTTGGTTATTTAAAAGGTTATTTCCATTTCAATTTGCTGTAGCAGGTTGAACAGTGATAGGAAAAAGATACAAAAGGCCATCAATAGAGGCTTGGCCTCCTTTCCTCCCTCTGGGACCATGAACTGAGGCCAAGACCCTCTTGCTACCACAAAAAAACACAGATTTGCCTTTGCCATAGGATTTCTAGTGTTGCAGCTTGTTAGAAGGTTCATGCTTTCTTATAGATCTATTTCACCATGCTTATTTCTGTCTTTGCAATAAATTCGCTTCCATGTTTTCTTTCCATATAATTGTTCGGCATTTACTTTCCTAGATCAAAATTTAGACTAGCTTTATGAATAATTATGTTTTTTTAGTGTGGCGAGTTTCTTTTCTTGCTTAGTCTCAATGTTTGTTTTTTAGTTCTCTTGCAGTATATCTCTGCTCACAATAAGTCAAGCAATCATCCATCACCATATCTCTTCGATCCATGTTCCACAGGTCATCCACAGTCCCTCATAAATCTTCCCTAATTTTCTGCACTTTTCTCATCAACTTTCCTCTCTTCCCTTGAACAATTCCAGCCATATTTCCCTCCCCTAATCATCCTTGATGAACCTTAAACACCTTAACACATCCTCCCAGCCATAAACTACCCTTTCCACCCATTTTACCACCTTCAAAACCTCTAAAACTACTCTCGACATCCCCTTGTAGACCTCCTGTAGACCTCCTGTAGATCCCTTGCAGCCTCTTGTAGATTTTACTGTAGGTGTCTTTTTGAAGTCTGATTGCAGGGAAAGCCTCTAGGAGGTCATCTGGTACCTCCGAGGACCCCTCCACACCTTCCTACACCTCTGCAAACTCTAAAGTCACCGTCCATCGACCCCTAATCGTTGCCACATTCACAAACAAATAAAGTACATGCATGACAATTTCACCTAAAAATACATAAAAATAAAAAAAGATGTTACTTTCTCATTTCCTTGTAGAGACAACTTGAGTATATGATGTTTACATCCTAAGTAGGTAATGGCATTCATTTCATGGGTTTTCATCTCTCTTTCTACAAAAATAGGATTAGTTGGTTAATTAGGGTTTGCTAGGTTTACTTCACATCTCAGTCGTCTCTCTCTTTCTGCAAGTAGGGCAGCCTCTGTAGAGTAAGCTTTCCTTTCTTTCATCACATATAAAGCTTCTTCTAGAATTCATAGTTGGCTTGAGCTCCTAGTGATCTTGCGCCAGCTGACCAAGTGATAACTTGCAGTAAGAACTAGTACTCCTGCATACAACACTGTCACTTCCAAGTTTGTTACAAATTACCAGGTTAATAAAAGTAAAGTAGGAAGCCCAGGAGTTGCAGCATTATTGCTACAATATTGATGCTCACTGGTACATAAATAATCTCATAAAAAAATCATAACTGTTAGGTCTATCTAGGGCCATGGCAGCCTAATCTCTACATCTGCAGCCAAAATTAGAGCAATCGTAGCCATAGCCATAGATATATGGTGCAAAACTAGTCAGTGTGGTTACTCTAGTGACATCATCATCTCAACAACCTCCACCAATCTAGCCCATCCATAGATAGGAAACCCTCTAGTCAAGGTCTCCACCCGACCCTAGGAATTATAGTAGATCTGTACCTATACCTCAATAATTGCCAAGCGAAAATCTACATCCTTCGCATGCTCGCTCTATCGCCTTGCATCCTTGACCACTGTAGCACTGCTACCCTTTCTAAAGGGCCCACCAATCCATAACTGATTTCACTTTTTCAGTTGCCCAGGACCACCCTGAGAAGTAGCCAATGGTCTCACCACCCTCGACAACTATGGAATGGGGACATCCCCTACAACACCCATATGCCTCAGATCATGGCCTACCAAATAGGCCAGTGGTCATCCCCGCATCTTAAAGTAAACAAACATGGTGACAACATCATCCTAAATACAATAGCATAACGATACATGAAAGGACACATATGTTTACAAATGTAGAAATAAAAATATATCTCATCATCCCCAAGCATCACCCTAAGGGAGTCCCACATATGGATCTCTCTAAAAGTCCAATCTATGATATGGGAACTCCACAATCAACTGAGTATTAAAGTTAAACCAATCCTCTATAATGGTGTTCCAGTAATGCCGCACCTTGTCACCTTCATCTCTTGGCATCACCCCACCCTAGCAGTGCATACGTTGGTCCTTGGTAGGCCCCACTAGTACTGTTAAAACCAGATGAAGCTTAACTACTCGCTCATAGAGAATGTTGCAGAGCACACTGCCTAAGAAGAAACTCATGAGTGTACCATGTAGCACTTTCTTAAGTTGCGACAACATCCCATGATGCCGTAATTGACCCCAATCTAAAAATTTTCCCACCTCTAACTACTCCAATACCAGAATATGGGGCCCCAATGCTCTGTTAGGGGATGCTGACCCCAGTAGTCTCACAACCATAGCTAGAGTTTCTTGCTCGACTAGGTCCAAAACAATTGTAATCTCAATACAACCCTCATCATAGGGGTCACATCCAAAATAAGAACTGTCTACCTCTGCATAATGTTGAATATCCACATGCCCAGATGGCAGTGGATAAGGTAATGCCTCCCCACAAAATAGTAAACAATTAACAAAGTATATGTCGGTATGAACCAATATCGGAAAATCCGTTAGCATAATGACTATCACCTGATGTTGCACATCCCAACACCTTTTCAAGAAACATAAGAACCTATCTTATGAACTTCTGAAGCCCCCACTACACCAAAATCTGGCTAGTTGATGGAACCGGAGCCAAAAATGTACGCAGTCGCTCCAAATACCTCTCTCTCCAAATCATCCTTCCACCCAAGATACCATGTGTCAACTAAAAATACAACCCCCCACCAAAAGAAAAAAACCATGATGAAACCCTTGGTTTTCATAGCCGAACACCTATCTGCCTCATAGACGTGCAGACACATGTATGCTAGGTCCTTAAGCAGTGAAGACCAAAGAGCCTAGTGTCTTACATAGATGTGTGACCATCATGTAGTAATTTGGCCAAGCCATGATGAATGCTACAAGGTTTGACCATGACATTTCCCCCCTTAGACACATGGTCCACATGTCTGAGTAGGAGTTTTAATCAGAGTCGCGGCGACCGCACAACCAAGTGAAACTAAACCTAAAAGGTCATACAGGGGACCCATGTATGGCCAACCCACTGTATAAATTATGAAATTAATGAAGAGTAAGGCACAAGAGCTTACTTGGATCTCCCTGCGTGCATCCTAAGTACCTTGGGTTACTGCAATGGAAAGAAAATCTCCAAGAACGTGCTCTGACCTCTACAACTCGACAGTGCAAATGAGTGAGTTTGGGCCCCTTACCACTATCTATTTCCATTTTCGCCATATTTTGGGGCCCATTGAAGAAGCCTGGTGTTAGTGTCAGTATCTTCACACTGCCATCAGTGATCAAAATTACTCTTTTGCACTTCATACTAGGTGTCCCATTCTGATGAGATGCATTCCATTAGGTCATGGATCAACTAATGGTAGGGTTGATTTTAGTTTTTTCCCTCATGACATATATATATGTTGACCTCCTTTCATACTTTTCATTCCATGGTTCATATTTATTTTTAGGTCATTTCATCAATTTGGTCTTAGGTCTAGGGTTTCAGTCTCATTAGATATTAGGGTTTTACCATGGTCAAATTTTCAGTGACTATTGATTAACAATGGTCAATAGACACATGAGGATTACAAAAATCATCGGAAAAGTTTTAATCTCTTAATTTGTAAGCTTAAATAAAATTTTCACCTCAAAACTAGTTTTGAGGTGAAAACAGAGCATTGGTATATTGTTTGTAAATTTCATGTAATTTTATTGTTCTCATATGTAATTTATGGTTTCATGATGCTCCTAGCCATTTGGTGATATTACCAAGTACATGCCACTGCAAAATCCAAAGAAATCAAGCATCAGTTCACCTATTCAAGCAAAAGATCAAGCATCCATAAAAATAGAGTATTTCAAAAGAAAATAGACATTGCGAAGTGGGTTTTGAACATTAAAAAATCAAAAGTTGAAAAGATATATACAGAGCATCCTTCTCTTAAATCATTTCATTTTTTGAGTTGATGTCCAAGAGCTAAAAACATGATTTTGAAGTGTTATTGAGCAAAGGTGTGCGATCACATTGTTTTTGGAGAAGTTCTACTTGGCGCTACGCACCTGGGTTATTTTTTCAGTGTAAACGTGAACGGGTTCTATGCACCTAACTGGTGCTATGCACCTAGGTGAGTGCATTACGCACCTGGTAACCAAGCTACAAATTGTTCCAAATCACCCCAATTTGTCTCAAATATCCTAATTTTCCTCCTAACAAGTAAGTAAATCAATCCTTCTGGTTGAAAAGGGTTTTTGCATCAGCCTTTGGTGATTTTGTCTCTCAAGAAGCCAAACCCTAGTTTTCACCAAACTGTCTCATAAAATTCCCAAAAACCCCATTCCCTTATATAATATTCCCAAAACCCTATTCCCTTATATAAAATTCTCTAAACCCTTCATATATTTTCCCCAATTCCCAAACCCTACACTATTCCCAAACCATACTCACTCCCTAAATTCCATTCACAATCTCATTCACTCTCACCTACTCACCTATAAAATCTCTTCAGACTCATCTTTCATCCCCCTTATATCTTCATTCACCACAAGTGATCACAACAATAAAAATAATGGAGAGAGACAGTGCATATGAGCTTGAAGAAGACACCCTTAGAGATAGTTCTAGGGAGAGAAACATACTCCACAGGAAGCCTCATAAAGGAGGAAAACATATATAGAGAAGCCTACTAGTTTGAGGGAGCTACAAGCCTGTCCATTTACCATTTCTTTTTTTAAAGACTGGTTTTTGTGAAATGGTGAAAAGGGTTAAATGTCATCAAGAATTAGCAAGGTTGTTTGTGACACATTTGGAAAACAATGAAGTAAACCTTATTGTAGTTATATTCACTTTGTCACCCGCTGTTATTCAAGAGGCTACAGGTATTCCAGATGTAGGTGAAAAGTGGAACAAAGGTCAGGATATTGACAGGGTGTACTATCAGCCTTACATCAAGGCTAGATACCAAAACAAACTCAAGAGAGTATTCCCCTTCAAGTTCTTGGAAGACAAGTTTTCTCCATTGATGAAGATCGTCATCAAGTACTTTACTTGTGAAGGTAGGTTCTCCTGATTGTATGCCTATCACATTAGACTGCTAATGCATTTCACTAGGGTTAGAATGATAAATATTCCCTATTTCCTGTTTAGAAACATTGAGAAGATGGCATTTATTGTAAAGAAGTAACCATATCCCCAGCAGTTGATTAGCATTTCCTACTACTCTTTGATTAAAATCGTTGTTCTACATCAGCTAAACCTTCTTAACATACCATGGGAGACATTCATTTCTCATGAGATGTTCAAAAGCTCACAAATATTTTCATGAGTGCATCATGAAAAATATGGACCTTTAGGGCATGATAAGGTCAAAGAGACTGAAACTGTTGGAGTGCCAGTGTTTGTGACATATGAGAGGGGCACTAGGGAACTTTTTGCAGTTACTAGGTGAGTATTATCACCACAAGGTGTGGAAGGGGTCTCGCCTTCATCTTCAAGCCACAGGAAAATGCTATCTCCACAAGGAGTGGAAGGGGCTTTGCCTTCTTCTTTAGCTAAACAGGTATAGGTTGAGTTGCACAACAAGAGCAAAGGAAAAGGCAAGAAAAAGATGCATGATAATGATCTTAGTGATGGGCAAGAGAGATATTTTGACCTTGTTGATCATGAGGAGACACAAGGAGTTGATGTCTTTGACTTGGAAACTCAAGATCCAAAGACTGTCGAAGACATGATCATAAATGAACAAGAGACTGAGATACAATCCTTTTTAGATAATTTACAGAGGGATAAGTAGGTCATCAAATATCTAGAGCAGGAAAGAAAACAATTGAGTGATAAGGAAGTCCTCATGGAGCTGCAAATGATTAAACAAAATAGGCAAAAGGCCAAGAAGGCTAAGGTCACATCCATTGAGCAAGAGATTGAACATGACCAAGAAACTTGGGTTGAGAGGGTTAATATACACCTTGAGGGGCTGATCGAGAAAGCCAATAAACACAAGAAGATGCTTCACCACGTGGCCTACCACTACATGACTCGGAACAAAATATGCAACATGAGGATGAGGAAGCTCAAGGCGAGGTTGAGAAAGTCCTTAAGGAGAATAAAGGAGCACGAAAAATTTAAAATCTTGGCTGAAGCCTCACTATCCCATCGAAAAAACTAATGATGGTTCCCTGTGCTAAATCTGGGCAAGTTTTGATAAATTTTGGTCATTTTGAATTTTTGAAGTTTTGTAACATAGAAATTTTCCCTAGGTGTGTATCGCCACTGGAACTAGGCTTTTCACTGGAGGTATTTTTAAAGAAATGGCTTACATATCTGGATTTATCATGATGAGAGCATCAAACCTAGAAAATATCAGCAATTTTGGAGCAAACTTGGTCACTAAAAGGTCAAAAACCCATCAAAAAATGACCTCTCTACCTCTTTTTGGACACATAGAAGAGGCCTTGGGAGATTTCTCTTTTGAGGGGAAAAATGACTTCCAAATGAAAAAATGTATGGTTCTCCAGAAAATAGATAGGAAGATCATTCTAATGAGCTATATTGGGGTCAATTTTTCTAAGGGGAAGGGCTCCAAAAGTGGCAGTGAAGCAACAATACACATAGAGTTAGTTTGCCCAAAAATCTAGTTTTCGCCCAGTTTCTCTGCGATTTGACTTTTTCTCTATTCATGGATGAATTTATGATTTTAAATGATGCTTTGCTATGTAAATGTAATTGTAAAATGACCTTATAGGGTTTATTCATAAACTCAAGGTGGTTTGGGGGTCAATGAATTAGTTTCCATGCTTATAGAGGCAAGTTGTTCCACTGCCTATATTCTTGTTCCTTGTTTGGAAATGGTTGTAACAATCCCTTATCTCTTGGATTCTGTTAAGCTATGGTATGTTCTATGCTTATAATAGTTTACTTATTTTTCTTATTATATTCCACAGATTAACAATCACATGTACATAAAGTAAAGTCCAAATAGAACATTAAACGATTGACAGAAAACAAGCCAAGACAAGAGACACAAGATGTGGTAGCTAGCCAGGGACAAACCCCACAATGTGCGGGGAAACCATTTGATCAAATCTTCTTTTATCTTTAATAATTCAGTAGAGAGAAATAATACAATAAATCTGATTTATATCAACAATAACAAACCCTATATTAGTAGCATCAACATTAGCGGCTTCATCATCAAAATAGGGTAGACGATATCTCACAAATCGACCGTCAAATTAGCATGATTCCACCACCAAAAGTTGTGGATTCCAGAGGAAGTTCAGATGAACTTACAATGTATTTCAGATGAAGATATCTTCTATTGCATGCAGGTCAATCTTTACTTCTGCAGTTGTAGCTTCAGTTTCGGTAGCTTCTGGCTTCAAACTAGGGTAGTCAATATCTTACAAACCATCTGTCAGATTGACTTGATTCCACTACTAGAAGTTGTAAATTTTAGAGGAGGCTCAGATGAACCTACAAAATAATTCAAATGAGGAGATCATATATTCCATGTAGGTCAATATTTAATTCTGCATTTTCAGCTTCAGTTTCAGCAGCTTCCGGCTTCAAACTAGGGCAGTCAATATCTTGCAAACTGTCTGTCAGATTGACTTGATTCCACCACCAAAAGTTGTGGATTTTAGAATAGGATCAAATGAACCTACAACATAGTTTAGATGAGGAGATAATCTAGTCCACGTAGGTCAATATTTAAATTTTTTAGTTGCAGCTTCAGTTTCGGCAGCTTCCGGCTTCACATGTGTGAGAGAGAGACCCTTTTCTGCGCAATAGAGAAGAGACTCTTTTCTGCGCAGTAGAGAGAGAGAGATGTGATGAGATGAGCGATTCCCAATGAGGAAAGGTCCTCTTGTATTTATACACAACGTTGGTGTTTGAATATATGCGACTATTGGCCTTTTGAGCCTACATGAGTTGTAGGTCGGCTTGATAATAATTCCATAATCAAAATAAAGTCATATCTCCATGAATACTTATCGGACTCGGATGATCTTTAAATCAATCCTACACCTATTGATGAGAGGAATCTAACAAAAATATTATCAGCCATGAATAAGATGACCCACATGAATGTTTTCCCTGGTTTCCAATTTTAACACTCCCTCTCAACTAGGGAGAACTTCATCTGCAATCTGTCTATTGGTCATTACTATTCATCCATCAAATGCACTACCCTGTACAGCCTGGACCTTACCCTGCTCTACTCTATTCTTCATGTTTTGCTTTGTCTTATTCTGCCCTGTACTGATCTATATTGTTTTTCTTTATTCTGCTCTGCTCTTGCATTGTTCTGTTCTGCTCTTCTTTTGTCCGAATTATGAAGAAGAAGAAATGATCAAGGATGTACATACTGACTCAAAGTCAGTCTCAAAGTATTTACCACTAGTCCTAGACCAGTCTCAACCAACTCGAAGTCAGCGTCATAGTGAGTACCACTCCACTGGTCCCAGATCAGTATCATCCTCGACTGACTCAAGGTAAGTCTTGGAGTGCGTACCACTAGTCTCAGACTAGTCTCAACCGACCTGAAGTTAGCTTCATAGTAGGTACCACTCCTACCACTGGTCCCAGACCAGTATCGCAATCTCAGAGAGTGTACCACGGGTCCCAGACCAGTCTCAACCGACCCGAAGTCAGTGTCATAATATGTACCACTCTCACTGGTCCCATACCAGTACTACACTGACACGAAGTCAGTCTCAGAGTATGTGCCACTGGTCCCAGACTAGTCTCAACCTAACCAAAGTCAGTGTCATAGTATGGTACAACTCCTACCACTGGTCCCAAACCAATATCATTGATCCCAGATCAATGGATTTCATCCTAGCGTAGGGATTAGAGTAGATACAACAATGCGTCCATCGGTACTAATATGGTCCCTAACTTCATTTCCCTACTCATTGATCAGATGAGAGGTACTTCCCATGAGTCTGAGACTGCATGGGTAGGATGCCTCGACAAGAGAACTAATCAATCATGTCCTCACAGGAGAACACATCAATCTTGCTACAATTGCCTAGAGAACACATAAATCCAGGCTACCATGGAGAAAACATCAATCCATGCCTCACAGGAGAACACATCAATCATACTACAATCGCCATGGAGAACACATCAATCCAAGCCTCATAGGAGAACACATCAATCTTGCTACAATCGCCATGGAGAATACATCAATCCAGGCCTCATAGGAGAACACATCAATCCTGCTACAATTTCCATGGAGAACACATCAATCCAGGCCTCATAGGAGAACACATCAATCTTGCTACACAGGAGAGAAAATCATCCTATTCCATAAGAGGGTGAATCATCTTGTCCCATAAGAGAGTGAATCATCTTGTTCCAGTGCGCACCACCAGGGGAGGGTGAGTCATCCTATGGTCATATGTTGCTCCAACAAGAACTACAAGCCCTCAGAGATCTTAGAGCTTAATTTATGCAACATGCAAGACCCTTGTACAAGGGTTCCTTGACGACTCCAAGTCATTTGGGAAAATCACAGATTAGATCTTTCCTTAGGGCTTTGACAAGGTGTATCGACATGTACATCATCTTAATGCCATGGAGCCTCCTTGCTCATCGACTTACCATATCCCAGATGATGTTTAACTTCTGGAGCAATCGACGAATATGAAATTCCTTAATAATCAAGTCTCACCACTAGTTGTTATAGAGAATCATAGTGGTATGTGTTCAAACAGCTCACTGAAGAGCTTCCCCAACTAGGTAGCTTCATATGAGATCATACTCGTAGATATGTATCTAGTCTCAGTCGTACTTATGGAAACCAACTTCTGCTTCCTGCTCATCCATTATATCGAAACAGAATCCATAGAGAATTAACACTAAGAATTTCTCCACTGATCCTCCACACTACCTGCCTAATCAACATTCGAATAATCATGCAGTTTCATATTTCCGGATGTGTATCTCAATCCATTAGTAATTGTGCCACAAAGATATCTTAGATGATTCTTGGCATCAATCCAATGAGGCTCAACCAAATATGATCTCACAATGCTAACTGCAGAACACATGTTCAGACGAAGGTTCACTAATAACATCAATGCAAATGAGTTTATGAAATTCAAAGGCATTTCCCAAATCTGGTTCGACATCACTACCACATAACTTCTAAAATTTAAGATCCTCGAGGTAGTCACAGGCTTGCAGTCCATCATACCAAATATTTCCAATATCTTTACCACATATTGTCCTTGAGATAGGAAAATTTCCCTTGGCTTCTGCCATACTTCAAGTCCTTGGTCCTTCATTTCAAATTTAGAAGCCAACGCCCTCTTACATTTGTGAATGAGAGGGTTTGCACCTGTTAGAAAGAGGTCATCCACGTACAACACCAGTATGAGAGGCCTGTCATCTTCAACCTTAAAGTAAAGGTTAGGATCGGCTTCACTCCTAGTGAATCCCAGCTTCATCAATTAGCTATCGATCCTCTCATATCATGCTCGGGGTGCTTGCTTCAGCCCATAGAGAGCCTTCTTCAGCTTGCATACATGAGATTTTCAATCATAAATCTAAAATCCTTCAGGTTGCTCGACCTAGACCTCTTCTTTGATTGAACTGTGCAAGAACGCGGTATTGACATCCACTTGATGTAGGTTCCATCATTGTGAAGCCATAAGGGCTATGATCAAGATGATGGTAGTATATCTGGAAACAGGTGCAAATATCATAGTCTATTCCTTCCTTCTGGGATAAACCATGAACAACAAAACAAGCCTTAAACGTTTTCGTACATCCATCTGTTGCATGCTTTATTTTGTAAAGCCATTTTGTAGTAACAATTGTCTAGTCTAGGGTCTGGGAACTACTTCCGTAACATCATTCTCCATATAGACTCATATTCTATGGTCATAGCATCCTTCCATACTTAATGCTTGATGACATCTAAGAATGATGAAGGCTCATTTTGTATGATCGTGCTCATGATGCTCAGGAATCCCTAATACCTGTTAGGGTACTTACTTTGACAGAAGGTTCCTTAGGGTACATCATGTCCTTCAGCATCATCAAGTATCCCCCTAAGCCATGAAGTCCTTTTCCTAGAAGAAGAAGGCTCATGTGGATGAGGATCAATCAGATCCATGGGTTCTTCTATATCAGGCATTGATTCAACATCCTTTTCTTTTGGTTCCCTCGTGTTGGCTTCTTGAGAGCCCCTCAAATTTGGAAGATTGTCCAGCTTGCTGAGAGCCATATCTTCATCAAAGGTGAAATCATTACTAATCATGACTTCCCTTTGACCAGCGGTGAACATTTCTTAAAGAGTCTTGGAACCCAATGCTTGATGAGGGAATCGATTTTGTACATATACGGTGGTGTTTGTAGTTTCATCCCATAGAAACTTCAGATGTCTTTGATCATGTAGCATGCCCTGAACAACTTCCACGATCATGTGGTTCTTCCTTCCCACCACACCATTCTGCTCAGGAGTATGTGGTGTAGTAGTCTCCCTCTTAATGACAACCTTAGGTATGCTTGAGTGAACCAACTATAATATATCGGAGGTCTTGCTTTAGCTTGAGGGGAATGGTCCCCTATTGAGCTTTCCTCAACACATCCTATACATACACCTTCTTTCTCTACTTGGAATTCGGGCATTGCTGTCACCATTTCTCTTACACCGAATATAGCTTTATAATGAAGCAGGGCCAACCTCTGATGCCAAAGTTCAGACTGAAGAGATGTGTCATAAGACATGACACCTAGTGCATTTCCATTGACCTGATATAATAAATCAACACTAAAACCAAGAGTAAAGGCATCTTTAACATTATTTTTCCATATATGTACCTTGCCATCGCTGAAGGTTACCTTGTAGCCTTTGTCTTCCATTGCCAAGATGGACACTAGGTTCTTTCTGAGGTCAGGTGCATTTAATACATCCTGGAATTTCTAGCCTTCTCGAATGGTTGTCCTCTTCCTCAATTCCCAGCTCTCCTCTTACCTTTGCTATTGAATTTTTCATTCCTTTGATTGCCATCAGAGGGATTATGATCATCATCACGGTGTGAGTCCTTTCTATCAGGGCACTCCCTTGCATAGTGACCTACTCTATCGCAGATGTAACATCGTTATTTTCTTCCAGCCTTAGGTCCAACCTTTGCTTTTGATTTAGTCCTGGAATTATTTCTTTTCTTAGCATGAGAAGAAAAGGCAGTAGGAGGACCTTTAGGCATGGGCATTTCTTGCTCTTCTTCCCTTGTTTCTTCTTGAATGGATCTAGCCATTAATTCCTCGAAACTAGGAATTACATTATAGTTCAGAAGAGTAGTCCTGAACACATACCATTCAGATGGTAATCCTCCAAGAGTCATGAGTGCCGTTTCCTTGTTAGTAATAGCCTCCCCAATAGATAGGATATTGTTCTTGATCTCGGTTATTCTTAAGAAGTATACTCTCATCTTTACCCTTCTTGATTCCCCTTAGTTTATTTCTAAGAAACAAAACTTGATTTGCATCATTAAATTTAAATAAACTCAGCAGTCTATCATAGATTTCCTTGGAGGTGTCTAGTTTAGAGATGTAGGCCACCAAGTGCTTGTCGATAGAGTCCCAGATGATCTTCTATTTTGACTTCTTCGGTTTTCCATTTGTTCCATGTAGTAGCTGATGCATTTGATGGAGGCTCAACAATATTGCCTCTTACATGGTCCAACACTCCTGGATATTCTAGGGTTAGATCGATAGACATCTTCCATCCATGATAGTCATCTTCCTTACAAAGCTTTCCTTCGGCAGAGTGTTGAGGACCCCATAGTTTTTTTATGATAGCCTCGCCAATGTTCTCTTCAGTGATTGCTCTTGCTCTTGCTCGGGCTTTGTCTTCACCTCGGTTCTGATTCCATGCTAAGTTATGGTATGTTCTATGCTTATAATAGTTTACTTTTTTTTCTTATTGTATTCCAAAAATTAGCAATAACACGTACATAAATTAAAGTGTAGATAGAGCATTAAATGACTGACAGAAAACAAGCCAAGACAAGAGACATAAGGTGTGGTGGCTAGCTAGGGAAAAACCCCACAATGTGCAGGGAAACCCATTGATCAAATATTCTTTTATCTTCAATAATTCAGCAGAGAGAAATAGTACAATAAATCTGATTTATATCAATAGTAGCAAACCCTAGATCAAAAGCATCAACATTAGCGGCTTCATCATCAAAATAGGGTAGACGATATCTCACAAACCGACCGTCAGATCGGCATGATCCCACCACCCAAAGTTGTGGATTTAAGAGGAGGTTCAGATGAACCTATAGTGCAGTTCAGATGAAGATATCTTCTAGTCCATGAAGGCCAATCTTTACTTCTGCAGTTGCAGCTTCAGTTTCGGCAGCTTTTGGCTTCAAACTAGGGTAGTCAATATCTTACAAACCATCCGTCCAATTGACTTCATTCCACCACCAAAAGTTGCATCTTTTAGAGGAGGCTCAGATGAACCTATAGCACACTTTAGATGAGGAGATATTCTAGTCCATGCATGTCAATCTTTACTTCTGCAGTTGCAGCTTCAGTTTCGGCAGCTTCCAACTTCAAACTAGGGTAGTCAATATCTTGCAAACCGTCCGTCAGATTGACTTGATTCCACAACCAAAAGTTGCGGCTTCCAGAAGAGGTTCAGATGAAACTATAGTGTAGTTTAGATGAGGATATCTTCTAGTCCACACAGGCCAATCTTTACTTCTATAGTTGCAGCTTCAATTTCAACAACTTCCAGCTTCACATGTGTGAGAGAGAGACGCTTTTCTGCGCAATAGAGAAGAGACTCTTTTCTACGCAGTAGAGAGAGAGAGAGATGTGATGACATGACTGAGTGAAAATGAGTAAAAGTCCTCTTGTATTTATACACAACGCTGGTGTTTGAATATATGCGACTGTTGGGCTTTTGAGCCTACATGAGTTGTAGGTCGGCTTGATAATAATTCCATAATCAAAATAAATTCATATATCCATGAATACTTATCAGAATTAGATGATATTTATATCAATCCGACACCTCTCGATGAGAGGAATCTAACAAAAATATTATCAGCCACGAATAAGATGACCCACATGAAGTTTTGCCCTGGTTTCCAATTTTAACATATTCGACCCCTGATGGATAGCATAGGTGGTTTAATGTCTATATTATATGTTTTTTCAGTCATTAAGAAAGTTTGGACTCTCTTGGATGCTCTGAGCTACATTGTACATCTTTATAGCAGTTTGGGAAGGAAATAAACTAGGATTTGCAACTATTTTTGTGGGATACTTCTCGTAAAGTCTATTTGCATAGTTTCTTCTTATGTTATTAGTTTTTCTCATGTGTTATGTGTACCACAATCTGATTCATTCTTCTAGCTAAATGATATCAACATAGATAGGTAGAATACATTGGTTACAATTCTCTGCCTAAGGAAACCATTTATTTTTTTTATTTTTTCTACAGTTTGAAGAGGACACATGATCTTTGCACGCCCTTCTCAGCTCCTAACCAGTCTTAGATCTACCATATCACTCATTTTCAAGTGTAGAAACACCTACCTACCTCTCCCCATAGAACACCCTGCATCCTGACTTCATTTCCCGAACCCAAAGCTGCTTGCTCCATTTGATCCAGTAACAAAACTCAAACAAAATCAATAAAAAAACCCTAGAGCTAATATAACTAGCCTAAAATCCATATTTGATCAAGTCATCTTGACTGAGATTCACAAGGAGAGAGCCGTCTCCCGACCTAGTAGGGCTAGCTACTAGGTTAAGCTTGGTTTTTGGTTATCCTAGGATTGCTTCCCTTTAGCTTGAGGTCAATCTAGGCTCTAACATAGTGGTGACCGTACTGGGGAAGAAAGACAAGTCACCCCAGTACTATTAAGAAGTTCTAAACTTTTGGATGATAAGTTTAAAGTTCATTAGGCTCAAAAGTGGAAAGTTTTACATACATATAAAAATCTTGAGAACCTTGAACACACTGGCTTCAAGAAGATACACCAGGTCCAATCCTGATCCTGGTCCTCATCTTGTATTTGAAAATCCTAATCTCATTCCACGGATACTCAGACAAGAAAGTTTATCAAGTCCTAGACCAGTTTTCAGATCTCATTCATGCTCGGTGGAGTGGTTGTTCCTTGAAGATCTTCCTTTTGACAAATATTTTGGTTTATCCCTGTTTAGAATCACATGTGATAGTGAATTGTTGGACATAGTTTCAGACCTAGTATTCACCAGAGATATTGAAATCGAAAAGGCCAAATTGATAAGTAACCGAAATCTTTAGAACTCTCCTCAGTCATCTCTCACTTCTGATCGAATTCCTGAACTCTCTGATTTGGCTTCAACATCATTTTCCTCATCATCATTCCCTCATATTTCAAAGAATCATCCGTCATCCCCATTCATACCTTTACTCCCTCAAGAACCTATCATTATCCATCATTTCTCTTACATCTACTACTCATGTTGTCATAAACCCTTCAGTTGCCTCAACATCAGTTTAAAATCCACCTCAAGTCATGGCTACTAGATATGTACCTCTCATATTGCCTCGGAATTTGGATGTTGTGCCCGTTGATTACCAAAGTAAAATACCTCTATTCGATGCCACTCAAGGTATTATAGCGCAACAACATGTTGATAGGATGAATGACTTCTTTGGTCCTTATGAGGTAGATGAGGAATATGTGTCCATGAGATTACTTGTACAAAGCTTTGGAGGTGATGTTCGAAAGTGGTTTAGAGCATTACCAGTGGGATCTATCAATACTTTGCTGGTTCTCCACAGACAATTCCTTTTCCCATGGGAGGTAAAGAAAAACCCACTCAAAATTCTATCTGAGTATGAAAATATAAAAAGGAATGTAAGTGAAAGTGTTCAAGAGTATTGTGTAAGGTTCAATACAGTTTATAATGCTATTCCACCTAACATAAAACCATCGATAGGGTTAGCATTAATCAAATCTCCTGACAGATTTGATGTTGATATGGAATATCAATTGAGAGAAAGAGATGCTACCACACTTAAGGATATGCAAAAGAATGCAGCAAGTGTAGAGGCAAATCTGTTGGAAAAGAGAGCAAGGACGAAGACTGAAAAGAAGGTGAGTATAAAGGAAGAAGCATCTTCCTCCGATGTTAAGGTAGATCGTATACTCCGAAAATTCAGAAGATGTTTGATCGATTAAAAATTGTAGACAAGCCTGAAACCACAATCAGAAATCCAATCTTTAGAGGACAACAACAACCTCAAATCAGGATTAAACAAAGGGAGTAGGAGGCACAAGATCAGTCATTACAGCAGCAAGTCAAAACTCCTTTGTAGCAAAATTATGTACAAGGAATAGAGTTTGAAGATGGTGATGATCTAGTGGTAGAGGCAAATCATTTCTTTACTGTTGATGGTTTGCCCATCTTTCTCAGAGAAGATGAAGAATATTTAGATGTCCTTGATGTTCAAAAGGATGAAGATTATATACTAGAAAATGAAGGGGTTTTGGAGGATGAGTTGGATGATTATCAGTGGGGATATATGAATTCATTGACAGCGCAATAGAAAAAATATTCATTGAGAAGCAAAGATGTACCACTCAGCTCAGTTCAAAAGAGAAAGGAAGCGCAACCCAAAAATGACTCCTCAAACCTTCAGAGGAAAGGGAAGGAACCTGCTAACCCAAATTCCAACAAAGGACCATCTGCAAATGAGAAGACCAATCAGCAAAGTGTAGCAAAGGAAAAAGTCGAAAAGAAGGACCCTCTAGTAAAAGAGGTAGATAAAGTTTCAGATTTTAGTTTAGAAAATGAGATTGCTAAATGCAAATTTTTAATTCCTTTGACTGAACTGATGAAGAATAGTAGCTATAAACACCAAGAGTCCAAAACTTTGAACATAGATCCTTTATTTGATATGGTTAATGTGGAAGATGATCACCCTGAGCTCATTTTTAGCCCTGATTTAGAAGGTCAGTCTGAGGATAGTAAAGTCCCACCATTCTATATAAGCATTAGACTACATAACTATGTCCTCCACAATGCCATGTTTACTTCTGGAGCTTCCCATAATCTGATGCCAAAAGCCATTGTGGAGAAATTGGGTCTTGACATTACTTGAAAATATCATGACCTTTATTCTTTTGATTCGAGTAGAGTCCATTATATTGTTTTTATCAAAGACTTAGTGGTGTCCCTTGACCAAATCCTGGCCCACAATGTTCTCATGGATGTGGTTGTTGCGGACATTCCACCACAGTTTGGTATGCTTTTGTCTAGATCGTGGGGTGCAAAGCTTAAAGGGACTTTACAACTATATTTCTCCTATTCTACCACTCCTATGTTTGGCCAGTTGAGAAAACTATATAGGGAGAAGAAAATAAAGTACATGACTACAAGCAATGAGAAATAGCTTAATCATCCAATTAATGTTGTACATACAGATTTAGAGTCATTTGTATTATATTCAGACCTTCCCGGTTATATTGTGAATCTATTAGCTAAAACTCGGAAAGAATTAGAAGGTCCAGTATATTTGTGATGTGTGGACTTGATCACAAGTTCCAATGTTGATAGTCAGTTAGTTGAAGTATAAGATGTGCCAGAGATTTCAGAAAATTTTAGAGTTGTCCTTGATCAAGAAAGACAAAAAATTTCAAGTACCTTTGAGAAGTCCACATTCGGGCATCAACATAAAGGTAATGAATATCAGCAAATTGAAGGCATTAGTCAAACTAAGAAAGAGAATGAAATGGAATTTCGACATTTAGAAGAAGAAGCAGGCCTATGGAGCATGGATTTTGATGGAGCAGTGGGTAAGGATGGTGTTGACATAGGGATTTGGATCCACAGCCCTGTTTTCCAACCAAATAAAGTTCCTAGCAATGTTAGAATTTTTTCATATAAATTGGCCTTTGAGTGTTCTAACATTGAAGCTGAATATGAAACATTGATTGTAGGTTTGAAAATTCTCAAAAAATTGAATGCAAAAAGGATATCAGTCTATGAAGATTCGGAGCTGATAATCAAGAAAGTCAAGGGTGAATATCAAGCCCAACACGTGAGAATGAGGGCCTACCGAAATGCAATTTTAGATATCTTAAGGATGTTTCCAGATTATACTTTGACTGCAGTACCTCGTGCTCAAAATGTTATTGCAGATTCTCTTGCCACTATTGCAAGTAATTTGAAGATCCCAATGAATTCCAATAACAAGTTTGAGATTCATGTAAGTATCACCTTGTTGTTCGAAACAATTTAAGGTATTGGCAAGTTTTTTGGGATGACAAGGAGATCAACAATTTCTTGTATAAATAAGGAAACTACAAGGATGCTTCCATAGATTGTGATCATGATGACGAAGAATCAGAAATTGAGGTGAATCAGATGGAAATATTGTAGCTGAAGGACAACATTATCCCTAAAGGTCTCATACCTTTAGAAGAACTTTTTGATCAAGATGATGTGGCTAGGAAGACAAGCTTGGTGTTAACAAACAAAGGTGTTGATGATGTTAATCTTGGAACATCGGATAAGCCCAAGTTTGTGGAATTGTCAAAGACATTGACTCCTGATGTAAAGTCTAAATATGTTAGATTGTTATATGAATTTTCTAACGTGTTTACGTGGGATTATTTAGATCTAAATGTGTATAACAAAGATATAATTCAACACAATATTCCCATCAAGACAAATCAGAATCCATTCTAACAGAAGCTGAGGAGAATCAATCCCAAATTGCTGCCTTCCATTGAAAAGAGGTAAACATATTATAAAAGGTAGGTATAATTGTCACAATCAAATTTTCTGATTAGATTTCAAATCTTGTTCCTGTGAGAAAGAAGACTAGAGAGATCAGATTGTGTATCGATTTCCGGAATTTGACTAAAGTGTCATTGAAGGACAATTACCCACTACTGAAGATGGATCATATCCTCTAGCAAGTGGTTGGAGCATTGCACATGTCACTACTCAATGGATATTCAGGATATAATCGAATTCTAGTCAATGAATATGAGAGAGATAAGAGTGCATTTACCACCACTTGGGGAACATTTAATTATGCTAAAATGCGATCTAGTTTGAAAAATGCTGGAGCCCCATTTCAGTGTGCAATGGACATCACTTTTGCAAATGAAAAGGACGTATTTCTAGTTGTATATTTACATGATTTGACAATGTTTTCAAATTCGGATGATAAGCACCTTCACCATTTAAGGATTGTGTTTCAACAATGTAGGAAGTTCGGGATATCACTCAATCCAAAGAAAAGTCTCTTCGCCATGGATGAAGGGAAGCTGCTTGGCCATATTATCTCAAAGGAAGGAATTCACATTGATCCTTCAAGATTAGAAGCAATTCAAGAGACATATTTTTCTTGGAATCAGAAGGAGATACAAGCATTCAACAATAGGATGAATTTATTACGAAGATTTGTACCCAATCTAGCTGAAAATTTGAGAGAAATTACTAATATGTTAAATAAGGAAAGTGTGGTAAAATGCATGGAGGATTCTACGAAGTCCTTTAATTTGGTAAAGTATGCTTTATCTACAGCCCTAGTTTTGATTAGCCCTGATTATACACAAGATTTCATTTTATTCTCATTTGCAACTGAGCATACCATGGAAGTAGTTTTAATGCAAAAGAGAGATCAGCTAGAAAAACCCATTGCATTTCTTAGCAGGACCATTAGAGATGCAGCGTTGCAATACAACATAATTGAGAAACAGGCTCTTGCTCTTTTTAAAGCTTTGAAAGACTTCATAGTGTATATTCTGCATTCCCATATCATAGCATATGTTCCTAATGCAACAGTAAAGGATCTGTTGGTACAAACTGATCCGGAAGGTAGGCGGTGAAAATGGATTGCAGCCATGTTAGAATATGATTTGGAGATGAAGCCTACAAATTTTATCAAAGGACAAGTCCTCGCGAGACTAATGGCAGAATCAAATTTGCATGCTTTAGATATCAATCTTATTGCAGCCATGTCTGAAGATGAAGGAGAAAGCTCCCTGATTCAAGTGTCTGAAATATTCCTTCAGTCACCATGGTATTCAGATATTTTGTATGTACTTCAGCACCTCTCGCGACCTTTGGAAATGGCAAAGGACAAAGGTAGAACTCTCAAACTTAAAGCTGCCGAATTTTGCATTTGGAATAATTCCCTTTATTGGAAAGATCCAAGTGGTGTTTTGTTGTATTTTTTAATTGAAGATGAATCCCAGTAGGTGATGAGTGACTTTCACAATGGTGATTGTGGTGGTCACTTGTTCTGGAAGACAACAACAAACAAAATATTGAGAGTAGGTTATTACTAACCAACCTTATTTTCATATGTGTACAAAACAATCATGAGCTGTCATGATTGTCAAGTCTTTCAGGGTAAAAGAAAATTGTTGCCTCTTCCTCTAAAATCGGTTGAAGTCAATGCAAATTTTTAGCAATGGGGCTCGATTTTATCAGGGAAATCCATCCAACATCATCGGCTCTAGACAAATGAATCCTAATAGAAACCAACTATTTTACCAAGTGGATTGAAGCAATCCTGAGCAGATAGGCAACAAACATGGTAATCATTCAATTTTTGGAATCAAATATTTTATCTCGTTTTGGTTGTCCTAGTAAAATCATCACACATAATGCAGTTGCATTCAGATCCAAGAAGATGATCGATTTGTGTAGCAAGTATAAGATGACCTTGGGTCATTCAACACCATATTATCCGCAAGGTAATGGTTTGGTTGAGTCATCCAATAAGTCATTGGTGAACATCATCAAGAAGCTGTTGGAAACAAATAAAATCGCTGGCATAAAAGGTTAGTTAATTCCTTGTGGACAGATAGGGCGAGCCAAAAGATTTCCATAGGTATGTCTCCATTTGAACTAGTTTACGGCATTGACACAGTCTTTCCGACTTGTCTTACAATTCTTGTTGTGAAACTTTTACAGGAGGCTGGTAGTGAGGAATATGATTTTGAACGGAGAATCAATTAGATGATCCATTTATAGCAGACAAGAGAGGAAGTTTTCCAAAACACTTTCAGATTGCAGGAGAAGATCAAAAATATCTATGACTGGAAAACAAAAGTAGATAAATTCCAACTTGAGGATGTAGTGCTGCGGTGGGATGTTAGGAATGTAGATGAAGCCAAGCATGGTAAGTTTGAAAACTTATGGAAGGGACCCTACAAGATCACTGCATACAGAGGATAAAATGCATTTCTGCTCAAAGAGATGGATGGAAAATATTGTTCAGGAGGACCAGTCAATGGTAGGCTCCCAAAGTGCTACTTCTTCTAAAGCAATTTCTGAAATCAGGAAGTGATCATTGTATATACCAGTTTCCTATCATTGCAAGTGTTCAAAAGGTACACAGTCATTTCAACTTGGCGCCTGAGGTGAAGGATATAAATTTGAGTGCTTTGTATCAGTTTGTATGTTTACTTCAGTCTTGAGTCATTTTGAGTCTTGAGTTAGTTTTCATAGTGTCAATTTCAGCTTTTGAAGTATCTTGACTATATTGCCTAATGGATGACGCACTAGTCTACATGCTCCCAGAGGTCTATGGTTCTTGGCACCTCCAAGGAGCTACCATCCCCATTGGAGCCAATGTTAGTGTCAGTATCTTCACACTTCCATTAGTGATCAAAATTACATTTTGGCATTTCATACTAGGTCTCCCATTCTGATGAGGTGCATTCCATTAGGTCATGGATCAACTAATGGTAGGGTTCATTTAGTGGTTTCCCTCATGATATATATCTGCTAACCTTTTCATACTTTTCATTTCATGGTTCATGTTTATTTTTAGGTCATTTCATCAATTTGGTCTTAGGTCTAGGGTTTCAGTCTCATTAGATATTAGGGTTTTACCATGGTCAAATTTTCAACGACTATCGATTAATAATGGTCAGCAGACACATGAGGATGACAATAATCATCAAAAAAAAATTAATCTCTTAATTTGTAAGCTTAAATAAAATTTTCACCTCAAAACTAGTTTTGAGGTGAAAACAGAGCATTGGTATATTGTTTGTAAATTTCATGTAATTTTATTGTTCTCATATGTAATTTATGGTTTCATGCTTCTCCTGGTCATTTGGTGATATTACCAAGTACATGCCACTGCAAAAGCCAAATAAATAAAGCATCAGTTCACCTATTCAAGCAAAATATCAAGCATGCAAAAAAACAAAGTATTTGAAAAGCAAATAGACATTACAAAGTGGGTTTTGAACATTAAAAAATTATAAGTTGAAAAGCTATATAAAGAGAATCCTTCTCTTAAATCATTTCATTGTTTGAGTTGATGTCCAAGAGCTAAAAATGTGATTTTGAGGTGTTATTGAGCAAAGGTGTGCAATCACTGTGTTTTCGGAGAAGTTCTGCTTGGTGCTACGCATGAAAACCCGGTGATACGCACCTAACTCGTGCCACACACCTAGGTGATTTCTTTAGTGTAAACGTGAATGGGCGCTATGCACCTGGGTGAGTGTGCTACGCACCTGGCAGCCTAGCTTCAAATTGTACCAAATCACCCCAATTTGTCTCAAATGTCCAAATTTGCCTCTTGACAGGTAAGTAAATCAATCCTTCTAGTTGAAAAGGGTTTTTGCATCAGTCTTTGGTGATTTTGTCTCTCAAGAAGCAAAACCCTAGTTTTCACCAAACTGTCTCATAAATTTTAAAGATCAATCATTTATTACTGTCCTATCTCATCCATTTGTTTTTCCCTAAACTCCATTCCTTTATATAAAATTCCCAAAACCATATTCCCTTATATAAAATTCTCTAAACCCTTCATATATTTTCCCCAATTCCCAAACCCTACACTATCCCCAAACCGTACTCACTCCCTAAATTCCATTCACAATCTCATTGACTCTCACCTACTTACCTATAAAATCTCTTCATACCCATCCTTCATCCACGTTATCTCTTCATTCACCACAAGTGATCACAACAATAAAAATAATGGAGAGAGACAATGAATATGACCTTGAAGAAGACACCCTTAGTGACAGTTCCAGGGAGAAACATACTGCATAGGAAGCCTCATAAAGGAGGAAATCATATTAGAGAGGAGCCTACTAGTTTGAGGGAGCTGCAAGCCTGTCCATTTGCCATTTCTTGTTTTAAACACGAGTCATGTTTTGGTTTTTGTGAAATGATGGAAAGGGTTAAATGTCATCATGAATTAGCAAGGTTGTTTGTGACACATTAGGACAAGAATGAAGTAAACCTTGTTGGAGTTACATTCACTTTGTCACCAGCTATTATTTTAGAGGCTATAGGTATTCCAGATGTAGGTGAAAACTGGAACAAAGATTAGGATATCGACAGGGAGTACTATGAGCCTTACATCAAGGCTAGATACCAAAAAAAACTCAACAGAGTATTCCCCTTCAACTTCTTGGAAGACAGGTTTTCCCCATTGATGAAGATCATCATGCAGTAATTTACTTGTGAAGGTACGTTCTCCTGATTTTATGCCTATCACATTAGACTATTGATGCATTTCACTAGGGTGAGAATGATGAATATCCCCTATTTTATGTTTAGAAACATTGAGAAGATGGCACTTATTGTAAAGAAGAAACCATATCCCCAGCAGTTGACTAGTATTTTCCACTACTTTTTGATTAAAATCATTGTTCTACATTAGCTGAACCTTCTTAACATACCATGGGAGACCTTCATTTCTCATGAGATGTTCAAAGGCCCACAAATATTTGCGTCGGTGCATCATGAAGAAGGTGGACCTTCAGGACATGAGAAGGTCAAAGAGACTGAAACTGTTGGAGTGCTAGTGTTTGTGGCATATGAGAGGGGCAATAGGAAATTTTTTTTAGCTACTAGGCGAGTATTATCTCCACAAGGTGTGGAAAGGGTCTCGCCTTCATCTTCAGGCCACAGGCAAATGCTATCTCCACAAGGAGTGGAAGGGGCTTTGCCTTCTTCTTTAGCTAAATAGTTACAGGTTGGGCAGCGCAACAAGAGAAAAGGTAACGACAAGAAAAGGATACATGAGAAGGACCTTAGTGATGGTTAAGAGAGATATTTTGACCTTGTTGATCATGAGGAGACACAAGGAGTTGATGTCTTTGACTTGGAAATTCAAGATCCAAAGACTGTCAAAGACATGATCATAAAGGAATAAGAGGCTGAGATACAAGCCTTCTGAGACAACGTAGAGAGGGCTAAGTGGGTCATCAAATATCTAGAGCAAGAAAACAAACAATTGAGTGACAAGCGAGTCCCCATCGAGTTGCAAATGATTAAACATAAAAGGCAAAAGGCCAAGAAGGCTAAGGTCAAGTTGACTTCCATTGAGCAAGAGATTGAACATGACCAAGAAACTTGGCTTGAGAGGGTTAATATACACCTTGGGGCACTGATTGAGAAGCCCAATAGAGATAAGGAGATGCTTCTCCACATGGCCTACCACTACATGACCCGGAACAAAATATGTAACATGAGGATGAGGAAGCTTAAGGCTAGGTTGAGAAAGGCCTTAAGGAGCAAAAAGGAGCAGGACAAATTAAAAAACTTGATTGCAGCCTCACTAGCCCATCAAAGCAACTAATGATGGTGCCTTGTGCTAAATCTGGGCAAGATTTGATAAAATTTTGGTCATTTTCAAATTTTGAAATTTTGTAACACAGGAATTTGCCCTAGGTGTGTAGCACCACCGGCACTACGTTTTTCACTGGAGGATTTTTTGAAGAAATGGCTTACATATCTAGATTAATCATGATGAGAGCATCAAACCTAGAAAATCTCAGCAATTTTGGACAAAAACGTGGTCACCAAAGGGTCAAAACCATCAAAAAATGACCTCTCTGCCTCTTTTTGGACACACAGAAGCAGCCTTGGGAGATTTCACTTTTGACGGGGCAAATGACATCCAAATGAAAAAATTCAAGATGTTCCAGAAACAAGATAGGAATACCTTTCCAGTGAGATATATTGGGCTGAATTGGGCTAAGGGAAAGGCCTCCAAAAGTAGTTTTGAAGCGGCGCTATCCACCTGGCTAGTGGCACTACGCATAGAGCCAGTTTGCCCAAAAATCTAGTTTTCGCCCAGTTTCTCTGCAAGTTGAATTTTTGTCTCTTCATTTATCAATTTATGATTGTAAATGATTCTATGCTATCTGAATGTAATTGTAAAATGACCTTAGAGGTTAGATTCATCATTTTGTGGTGGTTTGGGGGTCAATGAATAAGTTTCCATGCTTATAGAGTCAATCAATTCCACTGCCTATATTCTTGTTCCTTGTTTGGAAATGGTGGTAACAATCCCTTATATTTTTTATTCGACCCATGATGGCTAGCGTAGGTGGTTTGATGTCTATATTATGTGTTTTTTCAGTCATTAACAAAGGTTGGACTCTCTTGGATGCTTTGAGCTACGTTGTACATCTTTACAACAGTTTGGCAGGGAAATAAACTAGGATTTGCAGCTATTTTTGTGGGATACTTGTGGTAAAGTGCTTTTGCATAGTTTCTTCTTTTGTTATTAGTTTTTCTCATGTGTTATGTGTGTCAAAATCTTATTCATTCTTTAGCTAAATGATATCAAGATAGATAGGTAGAATACATTGGTTACGGTGCTCTGCCTAGGGAAACCATTTAGTTTTTAATGTTTTCTATAGTTTGAAGAGGATACATGATCTTTTCATGCCCTCCTTAGCTCCTCACCAGTCTTAGATCTACCATATCACTTGTTTTCAAGTACCAAAACACCTACCTACCTTGCCCCATAGAACACATTGCATCCTGACTTCATTTCCCCGACCCAAAGCTATCTTCTCCATTTGATCCAGTAACAAAACTCAAACAGAATCAATCAAAAAACCCTAGAGCTACTATACCTAGCCTAAAATCCATATTTGATCCAGTCATCTTGACTGAGATTCACAAGGAGAGATCCCTCTCCCATCCTGGTAGGGCTAGCTACTAGGTTAAGCTTGGTTTGTGGTTATCCTAGGATTGCCTCCCTTCAGCTTGAGGTCAATCTAGGCTCTAAGACGTGGTATATCCATTAATAAAAATAGAAGAGACACAAGGATCAGTAGCAAACCATCTTCATCGTGGAACTCTTCATTCAAGTAAATGTAAAAACTCATTTTTGGGCATGTCACACACTCAGAAACTCATGTCAACTACTCCTCTAGTTGTTTAATTCACATAATTCATTAAATGTCTATCTTGAACAATGCTTTCACCTACGGTGTTGGTTATGTCCATAGTAGGAACATCTAATATGATCCACTTCGACCAACACCCTGATAAGAAAATAACAGAATCATTCTCCACTTAGCAAGATAAGCTTCCTCCTAAAATATTTTCATATCCTGACATGATTTTTCGAAAATGCACCATACGTTCCATCATCTCGACCATTTTAATCACCATCTCACCTTTTCATATCATAAACATCTCTATCAGTCGATAGAAACACCCCCCCTTTATGGATCACTTTATATTTGTAGATCCTTCTTCACTAATAGGAGCCATGACCAATTACCTAGGTCGAAGAACCATCCCACTTACATATTAATTTGAAGTACAACCTCATTATGCTATACTCATTTCATATGCACACCATTTCCAGGGGAATCTCCGGTACATTATGACTGATCTCGATGGATGCACCTCCATGTCTTACATTTGGCCTATCATTCACCCGTATTGCATATCCCATCTATGTCACTTCATCTTCCTGACCAACCCAAAAGAGAGACCTACCAATGCCCCCGTCCCCCCCAACAATAACTGCCACACCTCCATATAGGTTACCATCATTATGGGCACTCGTCTCTGTGGTTGGACATCCAAACCAACCTTATATTATTTTGGCAAGTTTACAAATATCTTTTTGGAAAAATACTCCCACCAACATTTTTTTCTATTCATGTATTTTACCTAGCATAAGATTCCAGTGGCCCTTGGTCGAAGCTTACACCTCACAAGCAATCACTTTCCACTTTTTGCGCGTGTCAAAACCTACTTACACCCACCCTAGAAATCCTACCGACTCTAGGAATATCACCATTATTAAACATATTTTGTCTGCTACCATTTGCACATAAAGCTCTGACGTCGCTCTATCTGCCCATATCGTCTTATATCATCATCTCTCACTATCATGTTTATCTAACATACGTTATTACAATTTGTTCACATCTCATATTGATTCCCTGACACAAAATGTGTGGTCGTTAACACTACTCTATTGTCAACCTCAACAATTGTATTCCAAGATAAGGGTAGTACCTTGGATATTCCCCTCTCACAGGAATATCCTCGGGTGGCACAATGGGAATCCTTATTACCCTTTAATGTCGTCGGTCCCCTTGAAATTTGACACCAACACAAAATTTCGTGTCAAGGTGGTGTCGTACTTACTGTTGCAATTCTTTCATTTAGTCAAAGACTCCCACATCACTAAGCACCTCATCCAACAGTACTTACACCATGATATAGGGGAGTTACCTGAAGTCGAAGACCTATGCATACCGCAACACCCTAGTCAACAATACTTCACCTCTATTATGCATAGGGAAACCATATTAAATCTATTTGACCATGAAGCACCCTTAATGGAACCAGCTATTATCATTTTCAGCTATCAGCACGTTAACTACCACAATGTTGACTAGAAAAATAAATTGTAGTTTCTCGATTGTGATCAGTTAGGATTAGTCATCATAATGAGAATGTGAATTTCCCACCTCATATAGACACATTTTTATTGTCATTTTTCACCAGACAATGGTTACCATTTATACTCAGTCATGGGGTTTTTCTCTACTCATCTCCCCAAAAATTATCGTCTCTCTTAGAAATTTAATGAGACTCTCAATCAGAAAAGAAAACGTGATTTATTCTGGTTATATAGTTCCTCCTAACCTCATACCTCAAGGGGCAACTATTAACACCAAAAAATTATTCACCTGCCAGTACAATCCAGAAGACATTAAAATGTGTCTAGGGGAATGCACAAGTGAACATTTTCCAGCTAAATACATCACGGAGTTCAAAAAATCAATTTTTTCCTAAGGTCTAAAGTTTATAAAGAAAATAAAATAATATATTGCATCTATTTCTTCGATAAACACACGCACATAGAATATCCTCGAAAGTTGTGCGGTTGCAAAAAAGGATGACTTAGCAATTCGGGACCACTCTACACACTTGGGAACTATTATTTGACATAATATTAGTCTAGTACAACTGAATTCGAGTCACCTTGAAGATATGCAACCCTGAATGGCATCATGTTGTCCTACTCATGTGTCATTACCATGCATGAACCAAGAGGGGGAAGATGGATTCAAAAATTCTACCTAAACAGGCCATGGGAGAGCCAAAATATGAGACATTTTCATGTTGGCCAAATTTTTGTCTTAGAAAACCACCATTGCATTGTTGAAGCAAAATAAGGGAAGTATACTAACATGTTGGCCATATTTCTTCTAAGAAATCCATCATATTAGTGAGACAATAGGAATCCACCATTATAAAGTCTTCATACATCTTTAAGGGAGAGGAGAAACTTGAAAGGAGACTGAGGAAAAGAAACCTCCTTGCTGAGGATTTTTTATCACCATAGCTCAAAGAATTCTCTTCAAGTTTCTAAGACTCATGTATTTTATTCAACCTCTACTACCATTAGTCAATAAAGGGAGATTTTTCGGTTATCTTATAGATTGATTTGCTCCATTTTAGCATTACTTATGTAGTTACCTCTTTTTTTAGTTTATGTTTATGTATGCATTGTTTTCACTACTTACAATTTTGTGTTTATTTAATTTTGTCCACTAACAACACCAAATTTGATTGTGATCCTTTGTAGGGAACAATCAACCGCTAAGGAGGTGTATTTTGGTATTGCCACAAAAACACTACCACGGTGTGCACCTTGTTTCAATTATTTAATGATTTTGTCAAATTATTTTCACGTGTTTTCACATTTCGGGTCTTTTGTATGAACTTTTCTTTCAGGGTTTGAAGAGATCATTTGTCATCATTTTTTATGGCTGAGTGGAAACCACTGTGTCATTTAGGGAGCCACATATTTATAAAGGAACTTGTAATAAATTCATAGGTAAAAGAGACAACCTTGAATTGCTTAAAGAGATGAATTGCTCCCATTCTTTGACTAATAATTTTTCCTCAACATTTTTTAAAATGGTGGTTTATGAGGGGGATTTTACGAACAAACCATCAAACATATGTTCCTCATGATGAAACCTTTGAATCTTAGAGGTTGTACCAATTTTTCATGATACTACATTAGGGTCATATGTCCTAATAGGGATAGTAGCCAATTTTAAGACCTTTATAGGTTGCACTTATTTTTCTACATGATCATAATTGGCCAAGGAATAAATTCCAAAAAGGAGATGTTGGGCATGGTATCCCCCCCAAGGCATATTTTGGGGCGAATTGCAGGTGTGGGGTGTGAAAGTATAAAAGAATCATAGGGTTGTCCGCCCTAGTTTTGTAATGTAATGTCGGCTAGATAGACCTACCCATGGTTTGCGGACCATGGGATCGTATAAATAGAGCAAGGCTCTAAGTGTAGAAATGAGATAGATAATAGAATAGACGAATGAAAAATTCTAAGTGATTAAGTCACAGTGAGAAGTGTGTCTTTGGGACATAGAGTAGGAGAAGGATCTGTAGCTAAGTGCGCAGACACCTACAGCTAAGTGTGCAAAGGCCTAGTTGTCTACAGCTGAGTGCGCAGACCCTTGCAATTGAGTGCACAAGGCATAGTTGAGTCTGTAACCGAGGAAGGAATTAATAAAGAGAATTTTTATCATAATTCTGTGTATCCTTTGTTGGGCCAATACATGTTTAATTTGCAAACGTATTGTTTATTTATTTTGCACACATGTATGAATGATTTATGTTGTTAAGTATAAATTAAAGCTAAGATAATCACTAACATTTGAATACTAGTAATGTCTTGGGTAATAACAAATAAGCACAACGATCAGCCCCTAAGTAGGGTTGTGCATAGGCAGTATACCAGGTTGCGAGGTGTGGGAAAGTGCACGAAGCAACCTGCACGTAGGGTCGAACTGTGGACGACTTGAACTCATCAAACATCTCCAGGGTGCGGAAACCTAGTACCCATACTACTGTTGCCGAAAGGGCCAGTAGTACCGGGATTTGTTAGGCTAAATCAACTCTGAACTTGAGTCATGCCCCACTAAGCCAACAAATGGTTCCATTGCTAGATTGGGATCTGCATAAGAGATTTCTGATGTCGTATCACTGGAATCTAGGAAAGAAAGTACTTGAAGAGTGGTTGGATTGAAAGGTTCATGAGTTCACGACACAGGAAAGTAGGAATCTATGACTATCAAAGGAAGAGTGGTTAGATTTCTACTTATATATGAAAAGCCATGAAATTTTCTTTGCATCCTTCCCCTATGAGTGATACGAGTGGATCACGAAGCTAGCAGACAGTCAAGGAAGGCATAGGCTCGACAAAATGATTATGTGGACTTCGGAGTTGGTGCGTAGATTGGAAGCATCAGAAGACAAGATCACGCACGTTGTGGACCCTTGGCTCAATCGACTTATAAGAGGGTTTATCACTGAGTTCATGGTAGATACTTCAGTCAGTTATAGCAAGGTGGAACAATGCTTCCTCAAGGGACTACGAGGTAAGTACATTAAATCTTTGAACACTTGGATTAAAATGCTACTCTGTGAAAAGTGGGTTATGCGAATAAATTGATGTTTGGGGCTATGCAAAGCGGAAGGATCTACAAAAATGAAGATAGCACAGGGCTAGAAACTAACCCCTTGATTTCACCTCTGTGTGAAAGTGAGGAATAGCTCACGAAAGTCTCACCAAGAAGTGCAATTAGTCTGATAAGGAAGTGAATTCCACACATACCACCCCCACCTACACCACCACCAGTTTCACCATCTTCACCCCCGTCTTCACCCACACCACCTTTGCCACCACCTTAGTTAGATATGGCGAGCGTGATAAAGTTGTTGGTGTTCAAAGGATTAGGGAACAAAGACCTGGACCAGTTTTAGTTCATGGTAAAGGTTGTATGGGAAGTGCAGGGAGTCACACATGAAAATATAAAGAAAGAAACATTGGTTAGTGCTCTGCAAGATCGCACACTAACGTGGTAGATTAAGCATTCCAATGAACATCCAAATGTAGGGATTGTAGATATCGAAGCTATGCTAAATAGGGAATTTGGCAAGCCAAAGTCAAAGACACAGTCGATTATTAGAGTTAACGAGATCATAATGCTTCTGGCAAGACCCCCTAGGAGTTGGATAAGAGACTGAAAGGTATGATTCATGAAGCTAACATGACCTTGACAGATGGACAACACTATGGATGGTTTGTAGCATCAGTAATGCTATATCTAAGGATTATGTTGTCACAACAGAAGCTATCCACTTAGGCTGAGACCTTAGAGATCACAATGAGATTGCACGAGACCCCAATACAAGATCCTAACCTGGGAGTTCAACAAATCCACGTGAATTTGAAGAGCTTGTGCCTTGATATGTAGAGTTTGAAAGAACATAGGACAACTTTCCTGGAAGCGTCTGAGGAGGTTTGGTGCGTAAAGTGCAAAGGCCAGGGACATGACAAGGACCATTGTCTAGTATTCACGAACTACCTTGTGGGAGGAGGGAAAATACCATTGAAACTAGAGGCACAAGAAGGATCGAGAGCGGCACCTACATTATGGTGCATGATTTTCTAGATAGGAGGGAAGCATGCTACAAATAACTGCCATCTATTACAGAAGTATACATAGACTTCCCAACAATAGTTTTGTAATTTCTCCAGGCCAGTAGGCCACGATGAGCATACCTGTAGAAGTTATGAACTAATGATGGATTGGACTCCTATCTACAGAGTGTATACTAAAAAATGAGCCCTCAATCAAAATGTAGGGATGGCGTGCACTAGATATCATGGGCACGAATGAGTTCGAGATGGAATGGGACTAGGAAGAGGTTGCAAACAAATGATCTATTACAATTGAAAAGGGCCAGGGCATTATACCCATGAATGTACAAATCCGATGAGAGCATCATGCTTATATTGTCCCCATTTTGATCATGAGATAGAGGATTGTCCCATGCTGATAGAAAGGCTACACGATAAAGGAACACTCCAACCTCCCCCGACTCAGAACCTGCAAATGATGAGGTCTAAGCCGTGCGAGGACCCGAATGTAAACATCATGCTCCGAAGTGGTGTTATGACAGGAGACAACAAAGGCAAGTATCCTGAAGAGAGTGCATGGGTTTACAAGGCTCTGATGAAGGAACCAGAATTTGATTTGGAGTGTGCTAAGGAGACATTCATGGAAGCTAGAAAGAGCTTCATGGAGGCCTCCACTTCAGGTATTAAAGACAAATTGGAACCCGAAATGGACCCATCAATGCTTACTACCTCTATGGAGACATGCATGAAGCTACTGCACGATAGAAAACATGTGAAGGGACTACAGGAACTCATCAGTAGATGTGTTGGGACCACGCCAGGAGAACCACGTGTATTCTGGAAGCTTGGGAAGCACACAACATGAATAGGAAAGGAAATGAGATTGACTGCATAGATTGGGAATATGAAATGGATCTAGTGATTGTGGATCTATGATCGGACATGAACTTCCTGCCAAAGTAGATCTGGGAGCAAATGGGTAGGTCTGCACTATAATGGTCACCGATCCAACTGCAAATGGCGAACCAGCAAAAGATCCTACCTGTGGGAAGATTGCAGGGAATAATGTTGGATATCGAAGGTGCAAGCGTGCTTGAAGATTTCAAAGTGATAGAGATTGTTGATGATAGCAATCCCTATCCTGCACTAGTGGGAATAGAGTGGGCCACTGACATGAATAAAGTGATAAATCTAAGGAAGTACAAAATGATTTTTGAGAAAAAGTCATTGTGCGTAGCGGTACCTTTAGACAGTACGAAACGATCATGCTACACAGAGCCAATGCAAAACTATGATAGAGATGATGATATTTACTATATTTACAAGATAACTATGTAGGAGAACGACTGGGTGAGTCCAGCCATGGATGGCGAGATCTCGTGGCAGCGTAAAAGCTCCTACAATTTCGATTCGGATGAAGAGATAGAATGATGGCAGAACTAGTTACACAAGGTAACCACACTCAATTGCAACATGATGATAAGGTCACTACACTATTCTGCAACTGAGCTAAGACGTCTACCTATGTATGACAGATTGAATGAGGTGGATGATTTCCTACACAAATTTGAAAGGTAAGTACCAGAACAACAGCGTTTCGACACTTTGACATGGGACATGGGCACTATGCGCTACACCCACAAGATGGAGGGGTACAGATCAAAGAAGCTTTGAGAACTGGCCCAAATGCAAAAGGATGATGTGCATGCATTTTGGAAAGCCTCCAATGTGGATGAAAGCCGGGTAAGATGGATGAAACAACCTACATGCCCACCTCTCTAGATGGGTACAAGTGTATGGTGCGTAACCTACATGAACACACACCGTCCGTGTGATAGGTAACACGACCAATAAGCAAGAGAAGGAAAGATGATGGCGTGAATGACGAGGTATGGTAAGACTAAGCATGTCAAATATTATCCGTGTGGAAGCCTTCGAAAAAGTACACGAAGCGTTGAATGCGGTCCACCATGAGAAGCGAACTAACTGGGACCTGTGCCTACCAGTGGTTCTATAGACTTATAGGATCATGTGAAAAACCCTGACCACACAAGCACTTCTAAAGTTGAAGTATGAATAATAAGCTATAATCCCTATAAAGTATGCAAATCCTGGTCTGTGCAGAGTATTACCTGTAGATACGATGGTCCACGAAGCCCGGAAAGGAAGGATCACACAAACGCAAGAAAAAGAACGCATGGAACTTCAAGAAGAAATCCAAAATGGAAACCTCAAACTCAAAAAACTTGAAGATGAAAGGGTATGGTTAAGGAATAAAAGTTCTTTGATGGATGTGGAAGTTAAGAAAATGGAGGACGAAATAAAGAGAGATTTTCTTGAAAAAAATACTAGAGTGGTAAGGCAAGAGGCATGTGATCACGATGACAAGTTTAGGGCCTATTTCTGTGAATTTATTAGTTTGATTTCTTAGATTGGACTGAATATTGATAAAAATAATGACCATGGTAGTGTGTTACAGATGGTGAAGTGCGCGATGATGATCGTAACAATAAAAGGAGGGGACTATCTAGGAAACATGACGAGGGACAGGATGGAACTCCACACGGGTGGTGCAACCACCTGACTAGCGAGGACTGTAAACTATCTATCTCGAGAGCTACGTGATGTTGGAGATGCGCACAAAAGAGGAGAGTCACAAGGTCCGTGTATGTGTGGGGGGGCTACGCTGCTGCGCGGATTGTCCAGAAAGTGACTATCGAAGTCACTAGTCATGATGAGATGATCAACTTAATGTGAAATGGAGCGGGCAACGAACATTTGAGACATGATTTATGGACAAGATTTGTGAAAATATGCTGACAAGAAAGCATTAATGAGCTAGAATTAGAGGGAACAATCGAATTTGAATTCAAAAGATGCAATAAAATGCAAAGGTCTTCCCAACAAACAACACTTGGTCATTTGCGAATTGAGTGGTTGAACACAGCCATGAGTATTATGAGTTGAGCGTTGATTAAGCCTCTGAATTCATGAGTGATCAATTGCAGCATGGATACAATGACAGTAACTAAGGATGGTCTAGGGATAGAACAAGTGACCATCAGTGAGGCCACACATGCACCAACTGTAGAGGATGTCCCATACGGTGCTGGGATTGTGGAAGAGATCCTGAAATCACTGCATATGCCAAGACCCAAGAAGGATAAACAAGAAATGTCTCCCGTGCGCATGTCCCTGAGGAACAGATTGTGCAGCAAACTATCGATGGAGGAGAAGGGGAAAGCTATCATGATAGAAAAATATAAAGAAGAAGGTTTTCATGCCCTCATCATCGCAGAGGAAGAAGACGAAGACATCGAGGAGGATATTCCACCTACGAACTCTGTGACAAAACTGCCTGCGTACACCCCCACATGAAAAGGGAAGGCCAAAGCGCCCAAGGACTTATACAAGACCAAGAGTTTGCTCCAGAACTCGCTCCTCCCAAATGGCATTATGTTTGAAGGCACACACCTAGGCCATGTGCGAACCATGAAATTTGAATATTGGGACTTCACTAACCTCGAGAAGTTGCGTCACCTTGACATTGGGAACCTCATGAAGCAGAACACCACGAGGGTGGTGAAAACATTAGAGCCATAGAAGTGGCTGTGTGGAGTGGAAAACGCTGGGCTGCTGAACCTACTATGGGTGTCGCATTTCCACCGTGCCCCAATAGCCATTTTTGTCATCAGGCAGTTGCTCTAGTCTTTCAGTGCTTTAGTTATTCCATAGGCTATATTATAGTAAGCCACTTCCCTACATAGTAGTTTATGAGGAATGTAGAGAGGTTGTACATAACATGAAGCACAAATTCCACATAGTCTAATATACGTAAACAATCAGAGATTCTTTCTTCTTACAACGGGAGAAATGAATGTCAAAACTGAAGCAAAAGAAAGGAATGATGTGATTACCAAACTCATGACTTGGATTCCTTTCACCCTCGGAGAATTTACCATGTATATAGCAAATCCTTCGTAGCTTTCTTGTGTTTCTTTGTACCTTGTAGCAATTAATTAATCATTATCCAAAACTATAGTATAAATGTTTTTCTCTTGTAGCCCTTTGTTAACTTAATCTAGCAATTTGGTTATCTCTTGAGCATCTTTGTTCCTTCTTGAAGGAAATATGTCCTTCCTGTAGCAAATATGTTCTTCCTATAGCAGTTTTGTTCTTCCTGTAGAAGTTATGTTCCTCCTGTAGAAACAAACCTAAATCCCGGTGTAGCTACTCCTTGCATGCCAATAGGTGGTGGGTCCACCTTTTTATTATTTATTGAAAATTTTCATTATTTTGTTTCCTTTTTTTCAACTTTTTTTTCTCTTTTTTTCATTGCATGCAAAATAAACTCCAAGTTCTTTGAGTTAACTCAGTCGGTCTCCAACTCACTTTTCAACTCCATGACAACATCCCACTTTCTTAAGACTTTTTTCACTTTTGTGTCATTTATCTCCCACATGTGTGGTTGTCCTTTGGAGAAAAGCTAAGTGACTTTCTACATAAGACTGAGGCTTCCTACTATTAATTTTGGCTATAAAAGACCTTTCCTTCTCATAGTTTTAATGTTTTCTCAAGATAGAATATGTTCGAAGGGTGAGGTTAGATAGTTACATACCTATGCCTTACCATGAGTGTTTGTTTTTGGGCAGGATGTTGCTGCATTTGTGGAGGCTGCGTTTGATGTTCTTAAAGCTGCATGTTATAATCTGTTGGATGTCCTCTAGGTTTTCTTGTTATTTTTATTGCTTTTCACCTAATATTATCTTGATGTGAGTGTTGTAGTTGATCATATGTCATTTATAAACATATTTAAGGTTGTTGTGCATGTCTTCTATAATTTCGTAAGAAATATTTGTATTTTTGTAATGCTCTCTTGCTGGTTGATTCTTGATGATGTAGGTTTGTCCTTCATGCATATGTTCTTTGTATATGATGTTTTTATTTGTTGAGTGATAAAGAATATTGTAGAAACTAAAATAAGGTATTCTAGTTGCTTGAGGATCCGACATATTATCTCCAAATCCTACATGGTGGTTGATATACGGATCTGGAACTCTAGCTATGGTCTGGCAAGGGATGTGAAAACAACTACAAGGCTGTGTGTATTCCTATAGCAATCACATAGACCCTAATAAGATAACAATTTCCTTTAGGTTATTCCTTTAAAAATATTGATAATTCATGAGTAATTTGTTGACAAGGATCATATGTATTTTTTGTGGTGGAAGGGATGGAAGAAGGGGTGAAAATGAGTTATTTTCATGGATAGGGATGAAAATGTGAATCAAGAAGTGGTAAACTGATGTGGAAAATGAATGATGAGGCTATGGTAGACCTATCGTAACATTTCCTAAAGAATACATGTCCTTTTGGCTTCTTTCTCTAATCAAATCTCCCTCATGTAGGAATTTTGGTCCCTCCTGTAGCATTCCAGGATAACCTCCTATAGCATAATTACCTTATCCATACCTCTCAGATAGTAGACTAGATTCATCTCAAATTGTTTGAGAATGTTTCCATCATCCTTATTCACCAACACATAAAAAATCTTGGCCAATGGATGCACGAATCACACGAAAACATAAAAATAGATTTAGGAGATGGGGGTAGATTCATGAAAAGTGTGCACTCGAATTTTCTAAAATTTATTGAGAATGTTACCACAATACATATGCATCCCTCCACAAAACAACTCATCCAATGGATGCACAGTTTTCAATATATGATAAAAATAATTTTCTTCTATGTGTATTTTTTCCTCCCGTAGCAAAACAAAACCCTCCAGTAGCATTTTAGGACAATGAAGAAAATGCATGAGAAAGGCTTGGGAATGATGGATCGAGGTTAGAAATGGATGAGGGTGATGGATTGACATGGCATTCGTATTTTTGGAGCATCCAAGCAAAGGACAAGAAAGTTCAAGTTTGACTTCTGTTGACTAGATCTTTGACCAACTTTTTTTTTTCTTGCTAGCTTATTTTTGTTTCTTGCAAAGGTTGGAGAGCACCTACATTCATCAAAGAGAGATACATGGATAAAATATTTTTTTTCCAATTTTTTCAATTTTTTCCTTTTAGGCCTACTAGCTGCCTCAATGAGGTTTTCAACTAGTAGGTCTACCTAGGTGCCTCAAAGGGGGTTTTCACCTATGATTTTGTATTTTTCTCTTTTTCCAACCCATTGAGTGCCTCATGGATGTTTTCAATCAATGAGCTAATCTCAGGCACCTCAAAGGAGGTTTTCATCTCAAATTTTAGTTTTCCTCTTACTTTTGAATTTTTTTATTTCATTTTTCTTTCCTACTCTACTTGTGAAGAAACAAAATCTCTTTCAAGTATAGGAATACTTCCAATGGATCCATTTGCACATCAATATGACATATAAACTGATGTGTAGGATCAAAATATATGCTTTGACATGTGCCTGAATTTAGAGACAAAGTGCTTTGACTTTGATGATATAAAGCACAATCGACGAAGAGACTGATGCTCCATCTTGTTAATTTTCTAGAACCAAACCTTAATATAGCTTTGGTGCTCTTACTTGACTTGCTCATCTCGATCATTCCTCACATCTATTTCTACCATGGCATTCAAATCTTCCTCTTTTTGCATATTATTCTCTTGAACACATGGGGGATATGATGATAAACATGAGGTAAATTTCTCAATATTTGATTTTGATGTCTACTCTTCATCAAGTGCAACCCATGATTCTTTGATATTCTCATATGAATATTCTTTTTATGACTGTTGTCCATCAATTACATCAAGAGAATCTCTTTTTTGCAATATTATTCCTAAGCTAAGATGGATACGATTTAGATCAAGAGGAGATATTAGGATGTCTTGTACCTGAACATTGTAAGTGGGCTAAGCTACTTCCTTATGTGGGTTTAGAAATGGTGGTACAGGCAATTGAGTGGGAGTGAATCTTTGAGATGGATGTGGTTTGGGTTGTGGTTGTGGTGGAGGTGGATGGTAGGGATAACAATGAGTTGGTTATGAAGGACATTTAGGATATTGTGGATTTCTCCCATAAGGTCATTGCCGAGATTGGTTTTGGGGTTGAGATGACCAAGGTTTCCAATGAAAGGTTGTGTTCCCATTACTTTGAGATGGATGTGCATAACTTTGAAATTATGAATTAGGTTCTTGCACCATACTAGGTTGATTAGGATACCATGGTCCTCTTGGAGCTACATAACATAGTTGATTTGGTGATTGAATTGCTTTATTGTCCGCTTGGTAAAATTCGTTCAACCTTGGTAATGATAGGAAATATTTAATAGAATGTGATTTTGCATGGAAAACACAAATATCAACATCTTCCTTTTCTTCATCTTTCATTCTTAACTTTTCTACGTGTTTGCCTAGATTGCTAAGAATTTCTATTTTAAGGTCATCAAACAAATTTCCAAGTTTATCTTGACTTACTGATCTTGATGTTGATTTAATTACTCTTTCCATTCCTCTTGATATGTGTTTACATGCTTGACAAATTTCTTCAAATGCAAATAGGTATGCATCACCTCTACTCATGAGATCAAGGAGATTAGTCCACTCATCCATAATTATTCTAAGAGGGTTTTTAGTGTGTCAAATCCTAAATGAAGTGATTTTTCCCTATTAACATTATGCATGAACCTATCTATTAGATCCTAAAGGATTTCACCTTATTATTTATTCATTCTAAAAATTTATTCTTTAATATCACCATATTTATATTTTTCTATAAATTTCTTTTGCATATCATTCCATGATCTTAATGAATTAGTCCCTATAGTCATGAACTATTTAAGAGATCTATTCTTCAACGTTTCTAGAAACAATCTCAACTTTTGAGTGTTTATTAAGTAACCATAAGACCTACAAAGGATTTAATATTGAAAGAGAAAGGTTTATGCTTTCTCTAACCTCATACCATGGAATTTTGGGAGGAAATATGGAGGGATGGTCTTCATATGAACATTGATATCAGTATCTTGAATGGGGAATCCAAGATGATCTTCTTCATTGTCATCATCTCCATCCATTTCTTCTACCTTCTTTTCCACCTCTTCTTCTTCTAGTTCAAAAATTGGATGTTAATGTGGTTCTTACTACAGCACAAGATCAAATGGGGGGGTTTGGGGTTGGAAAAAAAAAATCGAATGAAAATGCTAGTGCAATGCAATTTTCTATTTTTGAAATGAAAGATGCCTAATGCAATTTTTTTGTGTTTTTGCATAAAGTAAAAAAAAAAAGTGAATCAACTAAGGAAGAGAAAAATTCATACGTGGACACCTACTTGATAATGGCACCGAAAAGTGATGAGCCTCACTATTGCAAAAGGAATGTTGCAACTCCCAAGGCTACCAACTTAAATTATTGACCTGGGATTCACACAAACTTAAGAGGTGTCGTCACTATATGTGCAACATACAATGTGTCCTTATTTTATTGATCTAATGTATTGGAGTTAATATCATGAAATATGATCTAAAATAATTTTATAAATGGAAATTCCACTTGCTCAAATGTAAACA
>APFE031405661.1:5106-26919 GCA_000404065.3 Pinus taeda | reverse complement strand
AGAAATAAGAAAAACAAGAATAAGAGATTCATGTGAATAAGAAATGAAAATAAGAAAAGGAAATTATACAAAGGGGCTCAGAGGCTCCTGGGATGGCCACAAAAAGGATACTCAGAGACATATGAAGGATACCAAGCTTTATAATCTAAAAATGGCACCAAACTTCATTATTTGAATCAATCCAAGTACATCCCTACTAGAAATGAAAGTGGAGCTGCAAAAATACAAGTTTTCTCCACAAGAAGACTAAGCAATACCTGCCCTTAGAGGAAAATTCGAATTGGCACCTATAACAAATTATGAGGAAGGATTCTCCTTGAAAGGAGGAATATTTCACCTCCAAAATCCCTCAAATAATGGATATGGTTCCCAACACTAGGAAACTACATTAAATGACAGGGAACACATTCTTAGATTTTCTCAATCACTAGAGCTCCAAACTTTTTGCAATAATTTCATAATATCCTTTTGACTGATTATCCATACATGATCCTCCTATACTAGGTAGAAAGTCCCTAGATTATCTCCTCCTCCAAATATTCATGATCTGCCCAATATTCTCACAATATTCTTCAAAAAAAAAAAATATTAGGCACATAATATGCAATCATCTCTAAACCTTCCTAAGAACATATTAAATAAAAAAAAAACAATATTAAGTGTATAAGAAGAGGTTTAATATAGCCTTAAATTCCTAAGAAAGGTTAGATGAACCTTAATTTGTGTCTAATTTAGAGGCCCATCACCCCAAGCATTCATGTTTGGTGCCATCCCAACCCTGGTGAAGCGTGAATTAGATTTTTACTTCACAATGAAGCACTTAGTAACGTATATCAAAACAATATAGAAATTAAGCAAAGTTTTTCAGTAGAAATCACATAAGATAAATTTTTGGCCGATGCATTTCAAACCAACAAGTTTCGGCCAAAAAATCCTCTTATGTGATTTCTACTGAAAGGCTTTCCTTAATTCAATATGGATCACGGAAGTTTGAATACATAAAATACATAAATTCTTAGGAGAACCACAAATAATGACACTTATATACTTCCCTAGTTTATTGGCTAACATATGCGAGGAATTATGGTGCAAATAACATTATCATTTACACCAATTCAGAACTAACATGAAATTAAATGACTGAAATTTATCAAGTTACAAGTCAAAATATAAAAAACCCTTCACAGAAAAGAAAAATACATTGCTTCTTGGTTTCAAATATTTACCATAACTTATCAGTCAGATGTTCAAAGTGTCGTTAATGATATACTCTATGAATTGGAATCCAATGGAGGTGGATGTGCAAGATATGTGGAGAAGTCAACATGTGCTCCACCAATTCTCATTCATGATCATCAATATAAATGAATTATTAATGTAATCATTGTTCTTATCATTTCTATCAGATTTATTATGGTGTTCTTATTTCTTATGATGTTATTATAGGAACATACACAATGATTATGTCCATCTTTTTTTATGTACTTATACGAGCTTAGTTTTTTAATATATGAACTCAATTTATTTTTTGGTACTTTTTTTATATCTCAAAAAAATGCGTATGTAAGGAATGAAATTTTCAGTCAAAGCTATTATTGGAATTATATTTTTATTATAGTTTGCTTAATGGAATTTCACTTTGAGTATAATTCATATGTGTAATTTTGATTACAACTTAGTTGTGAATCAATATTTCCTTTTACAATTATTATTTTACCAAGTCCAAAATTATTTCAAAAACATTAATTCTTCTTCATATTTCCAATCAAGGTTTGCAATAATTTACTACTCCAAATGCTAGACCTATCAAAAAATTAAAACATCCAAAGTTCCACATATCCGAGGCTACATAGGTTTATTTATGTATAGGTCTAATGTGTGGTGAGATGACCCAAGTTCCAAAGAGATACCACAATTCCCCACAAGAATACTTAGGTTTCAACATTAAGAAACAAGTGGAAGAATCAGTTCAAGATATTAGTGTAAATGGACTAGAGGAGGGTGAGGAAAATTTAATGACTATAGGTGAAGTGGAGGCTTTCATCAAGATGAAGATGGCAGGAAAAGAAAACACTGATGCAAAGGGTTTTTTTTCTTCTAAAAATATAATCCTACCTTATTTTGTATAAAGACATGTCAATTAATGGCTAATAAAATCCCTACATGTACAAAATTTTGATGCTTAATAAGGTAGAATATATCAAGAAATGGATTACATCAAGAATCTCTAAGCTTGTTCTCAACTATTTCTTATGACCTAAACTTCAACTTTACTTCTTGTGTTTTACCAAAAAATATTGATTTAATGTTAAGGAAGCCCACTTACTATCTTTATTGTAAACATATGATTTCTATGAAGGCTTTGCAACAATGTCTACTTTTAGAGATAAGTTTTGCTTACTTCTTCTTGAAAATTTGTTATTTCTTTGAATATTTTAGCAACTATATTTCTATATATTGAGCAACGCGATGCAAAGTGTGATATTTTTTGTTAAACCTAAGGATCTTATAATGATTATAGAAGATGAGGTTTATGTTAAAACATGCAAAACTAGTGAAAGAAAAGAAAGGTTTTAAGAGATGTTTATAAAAAAGACACCTATACAAAATATCTTTGTGATGAACAATTTTAACAAATTATTTTCTAATTTTTGTCAATAGGCTCCTCTTAGATGCATGATGGAAACTTACAATTTCATTTTGAAACTGTAAATCAATATTCATAAAAGAGACACAAAAGTGCAATTTTTCTAGAATTTGATGACAAAAGGAATCCATAAATGTTATATTCTCTTGTTAAATGTCAAATAGAGGTTTCAAGTTTTCTTTTGTCTTATCATATATTAATCCTTATATGAAATCTGCTGGTGATACAAATTTCCTTCAATGAAGAAACATGTTTGTTGAAGAGGGCCGACTTATGTAGGCTCAGTAGGCAAGGGCATAATGCCCTCTACAAGTTGGTCTAATAGTTTTTCCAAGAAATGTTCACTGTAGTTGGAAATTTTAATTTTATTTTCATCATATGAGTGTCTTCCATAACAACCTGATTTTCATGTTTTCTTTCATGGATCAAGGGCATCATGTAGCTAGTGTTTTCCATCATATTGACATGTGTTAGATAACGTTAGCGCTTCTTGTATATGCTTTATCACATTGTATTTCTAGGGTAGCTTTCATGCTAATGTTTCTCCACATGTGTTGTTGGTCCATTAGGGTAAGGGCATAGTGAAGTCTAGGATTTCATGCATTTATCATATTCGTTAAGGGATTCATTCATGCATTCATTTCTTCGGTCATTTTAGTGTTTCATCAATACATATTAGGGCTTTCTTTAAAAAGGGATATCCAATGCACCTAGGGTTTTCATATTCAACAAGCAATGTTAGGATTTCATTACCCAAGGTTACCATCTTTAACAATGAAAGGGTTTCCACCTAGGGTTTTTCACTAAGGGTTTTTCACTTAGGGTTTTCTCGTAGAGAATGCACCTAGGGTTTTACACCTAGTGTTTTTCACTTATGGTTCTGAACTTGTAGGTAACGTTTTTCCATCATATTGACATGCCTTGGACAATCTTAGTGCTTCTTATATATGTTTTCTCACATTGTATTGCTAGGGAATCCTTCATGCTAGGGTTTCTCCACATACCTTGTTCATCTATTAGGGTAAGGGTATAGTGAATTCTTAGGATTTCATGCAGTTATCATATTCATTTAGGGATTCATTCATGCATTCATTGTTTAGGTCATCTTAGGATTTCATAAATGCATATTAAGGCTTTGTTTAACAAGGACATTTCAATGCACCTAGGGTTTTCATCCTCAACAAAAAATGTGATGGTTTCATTACCCAAGGTTATGATCTTTAACAACGCAATGTTTTCCACTTATGGTTTTCTCGTAAAAAATTCACCTATGGTTTATAAATGGAGATTCAATGATGAAATATGAAAAACAACTTATAGGAACATTCATTCATTTATTATCCATGAGCAACACATGCAAAATTTATACAAGTATCTTATTTACACAAGTCTAATGATCTTGAATTCATAAATAAGAAGCCCCTAACATAAAAAATTATTTGATATATCGTTGGTTACAACCTAACCAAGATAACTTGAAGATAAATAATAATTATTTAGTTTGTCCTTTGCATATGGTGATATAAAAAATGCAATTATGATATCTTGCTTTTTTCCATTTCATAAATACAACTTCATTTAAGGGAGAGAATTGTATAAATAACCAAACAAACAATTCAATTTCTTTTAATTCCTCCATTATCAACATCTTTAGCCACAAGATCAATACATAAGGTCATGCATGATAAAATGAATTGAATTGAAGAATGTTCTAATATACATGACAACAACAGGAACTAATCTTGCAAAACAATGAAGATATTATGAGCAACTGCAAATAAATGAAGATAATATGATAAGCCTGAAAAATGATAATATGTAATCAAGGATAAATAATAAACTATAACCAAGAATAAAATGTAACCAATAATGAACTTTTTGAACTTTTTAAGGCGCATAATTTAAGGAGTAACTGTAATCATCCTAAGGTTTTTCAACATGTTGCATGCGCCCACAAATTTTAACGTCAACAAACTTTAAATTCTGGCTTATAATGATTGCAAATATTGGTTGCAAATCAATTATTATTCCTAATTCCTATCACCCTCCTATTCCCATGATTTTCATTGTGGAAAATTCCGATTGCGTACAAGGGGAATCTCCCATGAGCACAACAATAAGGAAAGACTGATGCAAAATGGTACCTGCATTATGTGACACTACATGATTACTTCTCTTTCTCCCATATAATACGTAGCCTTCCATACCTATATCATTGCATGTAGCCTCCTACATTGGCTCACTTCTAACCTGCTACTGTTAAACGTAAAGGCAAGTCACGAGGCGGGTTCTGCACCCTTAAATGCGAAGTCATGAGGTGGGTGATCGACAATGGTCATGAGGTGGTATGATCCACTCCTCAACATAACCATAGCCACTCTCAACTCTAATTAAAGATGGTAGGGTGAAGAATCCATAGCGAACCTATCGAATAATTTATACATAAATATCAAAACATTAGATAGTTTTTGAATAGGCTAGATGGATGGAGTATATTCACAGATTGTAGGGGTATGGTGAGGAGATAGCTCTAGAATTTTTTATGCATTTCAGGGAGGCAGATTTGAGCTAGAAAGGATAGTGATGCATGTGAGAAAATAAGTAGTTACAGAAGCAATAGGGTTACCCCAGACTGGAAAACAATGGTATTCCCCTTGAAAACCCACACCTGATGTTTTGCACCAATTCCTTGATGGATGTGATTGATTGGAGAGGAAAACCATAAGATTTCAAAAAAAGGCATTACCACGGCTGAGGGATGATATTTAATTCCTTGTCCAAATTTTTTTCACATGCGAAGGGAGGTATCTTGTTGTTTATCAACAACACATTCAATTGCTAGACCAATTGCATCGTGGAAGGTTGGTTAACATGCCTTTTTCCATGCAAAAACCCTAGAGCATATGGCCTAATTAGTACATAAATCTAAGCAACCATCGAAAACCCTGTCTGACCATGGTCTCACTAAACTTTTTGTGGGTAGTGCACTGCAAAAAGAAAGGATAACCTATGATGATATGGTTGTAAGACCATTGCATGTATATGTTTCTACACTGCTAGAGGATGCCCTAGCAGCTACAAGTCCAACCTTTGACTTCACAGTTACAACTCTACCTCATGACCTCACAGCTGCATCAATTCCTATAGAGCCTTACCATATGGAAAACGAGCAGCCAAACGTTCAAATTATGAGGGTCCCTTCGGACTCCGCTTCTAATTCCACACATAGAAATATGAGAAATATGATGATGATGATGTAGAAATATTGGGGAGTAAGCCTTCCACTAGAAGATTGAGAAGATATAGGAAATGCCAAAAATGGTGGAAATAGCCAAGAAGAGGAAGTCAACACAACCCCATATTGATACACTTCCTGAAACCCACTTCATTGTTACAAAGAAAACAACAGACATATTTCCTCTAATTCTAAATAAGAGCATATATAGGATGTATTGATGGAACAAGGAGTCATGGAGCAAGGATTCATGGAACAAGGATTCAACCACCTTATTGACACAAAAGAGCTAGTTGAGGAGGTTTCCCCTATTGATACACAAATACCACTAAAAAAATTATTTTAACTTGATGAGTACGAACGAGAAGTAGGTCCACTATATAGAGTAAAGGCCCTCAACTCAATTTCACTGATATATGGGAGTGATAAAGAGGAAAAATCAGTTTCCCTAGAATTGAAAAAGAATAAAGAAAACACACTAGAATTGAAAAAGAAGCGGGTTCAAAATAGTAAGTGACCCTTCATATCTTCCTCTATATATTTCGTTTTTAAGGAAGAATATGGTTTTCCAGAGGAAAAATAAATAAATTGAAAACACGGTTAAAACCCTAATATATGAGCTCTAAGAAAAAAGAATGTTTTGAAAAATTAAATTGTTTGGCCTAGCTTGGGGACTCCTAACCATGGGTTTCATAGATATACCTTCTCCTCAAATCCAAGGAATTATACCCCTCAGAAGAAAACATACACATGACATTGACGTGCAAGAAGAGGATTAGAAACCAAATATAGCTTAGAATTCTACTTGTATAGTTGGAAGGATGGTAGAGGAAAAGGATATCCAGGTGGACATCCCAAATCCTTTGATAAAGGCATCAAAGGATAAATTTTCCTAGTTGATGGCCTCATATGAGAAATAAGGCAATAAATTGGCCATGGACATTGTTGTGAAAATGCAGGATTATGGACCAGACATAGCTCACAAGTATACTTGTATGGTAGGAAGGATGGTAGAGGAAAATGATATTTAAGTGGACATCCCAAAAACCTTTCATAAAGGAATTATTGGATAAATTAGGCCATTTGATGGCCTCATATGAGGAACAAGGAAATAAACTAACCAAACACACTATTGTGCAAAAAAAGGATTAAGAACCAAAACAAAAGATGGTAGAGGAAAAGGTTCTTAAGGTGGAGACACCAGATCTTTTGATGAAAGAAACAAAGGATAAATTAGCACCATGGATATCATCCTAGAAGGAAAAAGTAATATCTTTATAAAAGAACAAAAATATAATTCATTATATTTTCAATAAATAGGGAGATTATATCAACAAAGTTAAAGGAGAATATAATAGCAGAATGGTTGAGTTGCAAAGGAAGGTCACCAGGATGGAGTATGAGAATAAACAACTTGGAAAATTAATGGATGGTGTACTTAGTTTTGGGTTCCCTAAACCAATTACAAAATGTAATTGAAAAAAATATTTATGATGTTTAAAAATAATGCTATCATCAACTATAAGCATTTCCAGTCTAATAGCATAAATGGATTCATAGAAGCATACATGCCATACATGAATCTAGAAAAAGACTTTCTCTGTGAACTATACTGACACAATTTTATTTTTCCTTTTAACAAAACATGGAATATAAACCCTTATGTAGGTGATTTCCAGTTGAGAGCCATTGTATCTTACTTGAGGAATCAAGCCAATTGGGGGGCAACTCTTAAAATTAATAAAGATAAATTTGAGATAAATATTTGGGTTAGAGGAGAATTTGAAATACCTCGACAGGTGATACAAGAACAAGAAGAGTGAGCCAATTTTCTATAGTAAACACATATTATCACTAGGAGCATGTAGTAGGAAATTGCATATTTCAAATACCAAATTCTAATATTTCAAAGTGCCATAAAGGAAGGATGTAAAGCAAGGTGGGATGCCTAAGGAAAACAAACCTGAGTTAGAGACCCATTTCACCTCAGCAACTTAAATATGCCCTTAATAGTGGTTGCTAACTATATTTGTCACATGAAATAATGTGGGAATAACTAGATTAGTCTTAATGTCCATTATCCAATGATCTGGCTACCAACAAGGGTATATCAAAAGTCATATAACCCAAAGAAAAAAAACAAGAGTTTGAATGTTGGAATGAAATTTAAGAAAGAGAAGGGTCTATTTGCCTTGATGAAGTAAGACATATTGATTATAGTATCAACAATCTTCATGAATACCCACCTTCAAACTCAGATTCAGAGTGGCCGATGTGTTCTTGCTGTCATTCTCCCCCTCACCATTACTAGCAGTCAGTGGCTCACCATTGTTGACACTCATTGCCATTGCTGTGGAAAATCATACTAAACAAACGAAGAATTTGTGTTGTTGTAATATATATTATTCTCCAATAATATATCATCATTAGTAATTAGCAGTTATCAAATACTGCTAAAATTTGTTTTACATGTTTTATAACATTTATGCTGCAATTTTTGTATGGAACAACCTCATGAAAGTTATCTTTAGTAACATATTAAACAATCAATGTATTGCAAAATTGAATATAATGCATGGAATTATTTACTAACCTTAATTAACATTTGGGACAAATTTCCCAAATCAACAAACATAGTTTCACCACCTATCAAACACACATGAACATATTCAACACAAGAATAATACACTAAATACATGTAATACACTAATAAATATTAAAGTAAAATTAAAAAAATATATATATCACAAGAAACCTTGACAATCATGCATTACTGGAGTGAAGCCAACCTCACTAATTGAGTTGTTCAAACTCAAATGGTTCATCTTCATCTGTATCGATATTCAAGTCAATTTCTAATCTTGCAGTGTGTTTTTTGTTTTTCTTCTCTTTTTTGTGATCAAGAAACTCTTCTTCCTCTTAAAATATGAACGAAAAGCACCCGGCCCACACGTGAACTCATAATCCATAATATGAAGATTGTTGATGTCATCCAACATTTTTTTAACCAAGGCAATCAACTATTTAGTCTTGGTCAAAGTAGAAAGGGCATTGTTTTGAAGCAAGTTGTTGATAGTGCTGGACCTACCAACATGTCAAGTGGATCTCCTCGGTAAGAATTCCTATTTAGACCTCAGACCGTTTGGTGTAGTAGTCCTAACAGTAGGTCAAAAGGTAATGCCTTGATCAAAATGTCGTACAGAGGAAGGTAAGATAACTCTATAAGTAGCAAGGGTGTGACTGATGCAGAGAGTCAAGGAATGTGAATGAGAGGTTCCAACTCTTCGAAGGTAGAGGAAGGTGAAGGTGCGTTCCATGTTGAAAGGGATCAGTCCCAACTTGACTAGGAACACACCACACAAAGGGCATGCACAGCTTCCGGTAGAGCAATCCACTCAGATGTGGCAGTCACAACAACAAGGTAAAATAACATGAAGAACACTCACGAATCAGTCTGAGACGATTGTAACGGTTGATATAACAAGGTTCATGAGAAAGGTATGTCTGATGTCCAGAAGAGCAGTCGATATGGATGGTGAAAACATTAACAACATATGCAAAACATTAACAACAAGATTCATATAATTCCATACAAACCAGTTCATAGACAAGTACGTAAGTTAAACAACATATATCATTAAGGCAACCGGAACAGTGCAACTACAATACCAACATATGCATGAAAATGTGTTGGCTCTTATTATTAAAGAAGTGCAAGTCACAATCATACAATACAGCATATAAACCTGCTAGCCCCAATAGTGGAACATTATAGCCACATCTCCCTTCTCCTCCAAAGAGATGTACTAGCTCCATGCAGTGGAGAAGCCAAGGTGAGTTATAATACTATCCAATCCTTCTTCAAGATAGTATTAATAGAAGCGTTTCTGACCAAAAACTATACAATGAGTTATGAGGGAATATTTATAGCAAAGGGTGGGGTAACCCTTGACATTCCCCTTTGTGACAGTTCAACTACCCTCATGACTCTTCACCTACTCTATGACTGTTACATCCAACATTTGACACTTGACTTACACTTGACATGACTCAACATTACAATGCACATGTACTCATGTGAGACAACATTGCTCGAGCAAGCCTTGCGAGACATCACTGAAAGTCAGTCTAGTGTGAAGAGATGAACTCTTTGACATTCTTGTGATGGTGAAGGTGGGGAGCTGATGCCAAGCTTGGTCATCCTTGAAGGTGTGCATGCACCTCATGGTGACATCTCGCTGAAGCTAACCCTTGCCTCCATTGCAGCCAATGCATTAGCTCGGCCCCTTCATCCAACTCATCTGCTAACATGCACATGGTCTTCTTGGGTATGATTGAACTGGCATCACACTATTGCATAGTGTCAGTACTAATCTTCACGTGTGTTATCCAAATTGGATCCTGAAACACTCTCTAAGTTTTTATGAACTCTTTAAAACTCATGCCAAAGATTAAAAGTCCTATAAATATCAAGCTTATCGGAGATATCCTCGTAATAGTTGTAATTTGTCATCACACAAAGTAACGAGGACTGTTAGTCAAGCACGCAGACTATCAGCCCATGGTAATGCGTGTTGTCACAAATTAGCAAATCTAGAGGCCATTTCGAGAAATGGGGGTAGTTTATAATATGCGAGTAGCGACAAGTCACTAATTGCATATCGCAGGGAAAATCCCTCAAATAAGGCGAGGTCACAAGCATCTGGACCTGAAAAATCATAAAATACAATGGATATCACTTCGATTCTGTCAGAAGTAAGATTCCACAAAAATCAGCAAAATATCAGAAGGGCTTCGAACAGTAAGTGGTTTCAACTAAGTCCTACCTGATGCCATTCAATGGTTGCCACCCATCCGATGGAAGAGAGAGAAAACCACTCACATCGGATGGGTAAACATCATGTTACTTATTCACCCAATATGAATGATGATCATAGGATTTGGAGGCCCCAAATTGACGGCAGAGATGCAATCCAATGGATGATAGGATTTGACGAGGTTAATAGGCAAAGTTGTATAGGATTTGAAGTTTGATTTGGATGATGTGTTGGCAGAAGGTCATGTTTTGCGGGCATTCCTTGAGTTAACAGAATAAACGACCATGTCCAAGAGAGCTGACACTCATCTATTATGAAATAGGTGGCCACCTCCTTGTGAGGCATTATATAGTGACTCATTACGCAGAACAGAGGGATTCGAACGGAAAAAGGCAGGGGAACTGGAAAACCGGGAAGCGAAAATGAACAGTCAAAAAGCATATTGGCTTTAAAGCCATGAAATGACAGAGAAAGAAGTAAGCAGGTTAGGAGCAGAAATCAAAGAGCAAAGAATAGAGACAAGAAGCCGAGCTGACCTACAGAAAGCAAAGGCAACATCGAGCTCGAGTTAAGATAGAGAAAGAGAGAGTCAGAGAGTTTTTGAACTCTAGAGAAGGCTTGATAGGTTCAAGCACACTCCTCTCTAATGCTTGTCATGTATGAGTCTCGGATTGGGCTCATACTACTGTGACCAATAGAGGTCTAGAGTTAGTAAAGAGAGTTTGTGTACTCCAGAGACTTGGGGGATCCAATTACAATATTACTAATTTATACCTGCTGAGTGAGACTCAAACTGAGCTCACTGTTGTAAAAACTCTGCTTTGAAAACATAATAGAGAGGCCACCACTGAAGGCTAGACCGGGAGACGTAGCCCAGGAGTATTGGCTGAACTACTTATTAAACTTGTTGTGTTTATATGTGTTGTCTATTATGTTTTCCTTAACTGCTTCATTGCCTATGTATTTCACAATCTTATCGATCTGTTGCATAAAATAACATAGGTACATCCATGCGCATGAGTCTGTAATACCTTATTGTTTGTCTTAGATCAATTACGGATAAAGTGGTATCAAAGCATTAGGTTGCTAAGGTTAGACAAGCTTGTGTTGGATTTTTTTATTGAATGCTAACTAGATCAAAGCTTAAATTAGGAGAAGGAGAGTTGATTGAAGTTAACCTAGAAATTGGAAGAGTTTATCCTAAAAGGAAAATGGTAGAAGAAAGTCCCTTGGAATCAGACTCCCAGTTCATGGACAGTTTCATGACCATGAAGTCCATGGTAGAGAAAATGTATAGAGAGTTTAGGAAAGGTCGAAGTGAAGATTATTTAGCTTCCGAGCATGATAAAGGAGTAGAAGAATCTCTCCTAAATCACTATTCTAAAGGCAAAGGGAAAGAAGAAAAACTTCCCACACCTCCTCGTAGTCCTAAAAATAAAAAGAAGAAAGAATCTTTGATTAAATTAGATGTTAAATTTGATTTTCCAATATATGATGGAGAGTTGAATGCAGAGAATCTAGATAATTGGATTAGACAGATTGATGTGTATCGTAGGGTGTAGAGCATTGATTCAGACAAAAGTAAGATTCAACTGGCCAACCTACGCCTTGGAGGAACTACCTTGGTATGGTGGGAAGGTAGAACCCAAGCTGACATGAAGAAGCATGGTAAAATTCTTTTTGTCTGGAGTGAATTTTTTTCTGCAATTAAAAAGAAATTCTATCCACTAGCTTATATGTAGCAAGCTATGGTGAGTTTGCAAACTCTTCGCCAATTGAAAGAGAAAAGTGTACAAGGTTACACCCAAGAATTTAGAAAAATGGCTTTGATTCTAGGAATTTCTGAAGACTCACCTAAAACTCTGCTGAAGTATATAAGTGGTCTGCATAGCTATTTAAAGCACACCATTCTCATGTTTAACCCTACTAGCATAGATGAGGTATCTATTCAGGCTACACATCTAGAGGCTAGAGGCAAGAATCTGAACCTAGAAGTTGGAGGATCATCAAAACCCACTGCAAGTGAGAACAAGGAAAAGAGAAAGAATAAACAGAAAGAGAGGAAGATCAATGTTGTACAAAAGACCAAGTATTCATGCACTCACTGCAAGAAGGACGGGCATGATGATCAACATTGCTGGATTATACATCTTGCACTGAGGCCCAAGAAGTTTGATGGAAAAATAAGAAGACTATTTTAGCTATTTGGAAGGATTTGGGGTCAGAATCAGGAGATGAAACAACAATTGCAGCCAAAAGTATAAAAGGTAAAATTTTTGAAGCTTCTACTAGTAATTCTACACAATCTACTGATAATGAAGAAAATTAGAGCAAAAGACATGATATTTTTCATATTAGAGTTATTTCCAAGCATCAAAAGATTGATACTTTGTTTGATAGTGGCTCACAAGTAAATTTAGTTTCTGAAGAAATTGTAAAGAAGCTAGGATTACTAACCACACCTCACAGGAAGCCATATCCATTAGATTGGTTATGTGATAAAGCAAAGCTACAAGTGACTAGACAATGTAAACTCAGGTTTTCTTTTGGGTCAACATTTTTAGATGAGGTTGAGTTAGGTATAGTTCCCTTGGATATATGTGAAATTGTTTTAGGAAGCCCTTACTTTTATGATAGAAAATCCATTTTCTATAGAGCTAAAAACAAGTATCAACTCATTAAAGATGGAATCAAATATATTGTAAGAGCTCATAAACACAAGAATAATTATACTCTCATAAACTCAGGGCAGATGAAAAGAATTGTAAATTCATGCAAACAATTTTTACTGATGGTTGTAAAGGAAAAGAAACCTATTAAAATCAATGTATTTGAGGGTTGTAATGCTAAGCAATAAGATGATTTAGAAAAAGTTGTTTCAGAATATGATATGGTATTTCAAGAGCCTAAAGGTCTGCCACCCAAAAAAGAAATAGTACATGATATTAATTTCCAACAAGATGCTCCATTGCCTACCATCAGAATGTATAGGTTGTCCATTTTAGAGAATGCAGAAATCAAGAAGTAGGTATAGGAGCTGACCGAGAAAGGGTTCATAAGACCTAGCAAAACACCATGTGGGTCTCCAATTGCCTTGGTGAGAAAGAAAGATGGCTCATGGAGAATGTGAATTGGTTACTGAGCACTGAATAAGATAATGATAAAAAATCGTTACCCCCTTCCTCACATAGATGATCTATTAGATCAGTTGAACAAAGCTATTTACTTTTACAAGTTGGACTTGCATAGTGGCTACCATCAGGTCAAAGTTGCAGAGCAAGATGCATGGAAGACTGCTTTCAAAACGAAGCATGGATTGTATGAGTGGTTAGTGATGCCTTTTGGCTTAACTAATTCTCCCGCTACTTTCATGAGAGTAATGAATGATGTACTCAGGCCTTTTATTGATGATTTTTTCATTGTATATCCAGATGACATTCTTATATTTAGTAAAACATGGGAAGAACATTTGAAGCATGTAAAGCATACTCTAGATTTTTTGAAAAGAGAGAGTCTTTATGTTAAGTTATCAAAATGTGAATTTGGCAAAACATTTTTGAATTATTTGGGTCATATTGTAGGGGATGGTGAATTGAAGATAGATCCCTCTAAGGTTGCAATCATTGTAAACTGGCCTCAACCCAAATCTGTGACAGAAGTTAGAAGCTTCCTAGGAGCAGCATGTTATTGGAGAAAGTTTATTGCTAAATTTTCCTTGATTGAAACTCCCATACATGCTTTAACAAGATCGAACAAGGTGTTTCAGTGGGGAGGAAAATAGCAGAAAGCCTTCGACACCTTAGAAGAAAAGGTTAGTACAACACCAGTACTAGCACTACCAGATCTTAAAAGACCCTTTGAGATTGAAACGGATGCAAGTGACTATACCATGGGAGTAGTGTTGATGTAGCATGGTAAACCCATATGTTATCATTCTAAGACATTTAATTTTGCAGTAGTTAATCATCCCACATATGAAAAAGAATTGTATGGATTAGTACAGAGTGTGAAAAAGTGGAAGCATTATCTAATGGACAAACAGATAGTTATATATATTGATCATCAACTACTTTAATATTTACACTCACAAACTAAGTTGCAACAATCAAGACACTATAGGTGGATAGGTTTTCTACAACAGTTTCATCTTGTCATTAGATATAAAAAGGGCATACACAATAAAGTTGTAGATATGTTGTCCAGACCAATCATAAATGCATCTACTATACTTAAGAATAACTCAGTATTGCATGAAATCTACATTGAATAGTATGCTAAAGATACTAATTTTAAAGATGTATATGCAACTTTAAGGAAAGGAAAAAAGGTAGAAGAATTGGATTACTATATTAAGGACCGAATCTTCTATAATTTGGGAAATCTATGCATCCCACAAATAGAGAGAGTTAACATAATTAGGGAGGCACATACTTCTCTAATATCAGGTCACTTTAGTGTAAGTAAAATAGTTGCACAGCTGCAAAGATTTTGTTATTGGCCAAAAATGAATGAAACGATTTCTAGATATGTAAGAGAGTGTACCATGTGTGCTAAAAGCAAGCCCAACAATAGAAAGTTATGGTTGTACACTCCACTACCGATTCCTTCTCAACCTCGAGAAAGTGTTTCCATGGACTTTTTTGGGGGACTTCCTAAATCTTGGAAAGGTCATTATTATTTATATGTTATTGTGGATAGGTTCAGCAAAATGTGTATTGTAATACCCTGTAACAAACAGATTACCACTGAAAAAACAACAAAGTTTTTCTTTCAGCATGTATGGGTTCATTTTGGATTTCCCACTTCCATTGTATCTGATTGAGATTCACGATTTGTTGGGAAATTTTGGTCCAGTCTATGGGAATTGATGGACACCAGACTGAAGAATAGAACAACCTTTCATCCACAAATATATGGCCAAATAGAGGTGGTCAACATGACAGTGATCCAGTTGCTCAGAGGCTATTGTAGCAAGCATCCCAAGCTTTGGGATTAACATTTGTGTTATGTGCAACATGCTTACAACTGGGCTAAACATTCTTCTACACAAAGATCTCCTTTTGAGACCTGTTTTGGTTTCACACCAAGGGCTCCCTTGGATTTTCTCTTTGGTAAAGATATAGCAGTTGATGGACACAGTAATGTGGACAAGGCAGCCAAGGTCATTGAGAAAATCCAAGAGATTCACCAGGTAGTACAGGAACAACTGAAAAATATCCAAGCCAAGTATAAGGTGAGGCATGATAAGCATAAGATTAAGCATAGTTTCCAAGTTTGTGATCAAGTCTCATTGTATATGAGTAAAGACAAAATGCAAGGTGAAGGTAAGAAGTTGAAGCCAGTGAGGTATGGACCTTTCAAGGTACTTGAGAAAATTGGTGAGAATGCTTTTCGATTTGATTTCCTAGCTTACATGCACATCTATTCAGTAGTAAATGCAAAAATCTTGAGACTATTTGAACCTTCATCCATTGAAGATCTCGAAGAGCAGATTCAATTGCCTTCTATTGATGATCTGTGACCTAAATATCTCAATGAATTGCAAGAAGATACAGCTTTGGACAAGAAGGTGAGAACTATGCACAGAGAGGATGTTGAGTACCTCAGGATTGGACTCAAAGGTTCAAAACCAAGCAGTGGAAGATGGATAGAAATTTGGCAAGTGAGGAATCTATATCCTCACTTGATTGATGCTTAAAAACCAACTTTTGGTGGTCCAAAAGCTTTTTCAATGGCGAGGCCGTGATCCAAATTGGATCCTAAAACACTCTCTAAGTTTTCATTAACTCTTTAAAAATCATACCAAAGATTAAAAGTCCTATAAAGATCAAGCTTATTGGAGATATCCTTATAACAATTGCAATTTGTGATCAGGCAGAGCAACGCGGACTGTCGGTCAAGCGTGTAGACCATCGGCCCATGGTAATGTGCATTGTCACAAATCAGCAAATCCAGAGGCCATTTCAAGAAACAAGGGTGGCAAACCCCTCAAAGAAGGAAAGGTCGCAAGCACTTGGACCCAAAAAATCACAAAATACAATGGATATTGCTCTGATTCCATCAAAACTGGGATTCCACAAAAACCTGTAGAATATCAAAAGGGCTTCGAGCGGTAAGCGGTTTCAACTGAGTCCTGCCCGATGCCATTCAATGGTCGCCATGCGTCTAGCGGAAGAGAGAGAAAACCGCTCACATTGGACGGGTAAACATCATGTTACTTATCCACATGATATGAACGATGACTGTAGGATTTGGAGGCCCTAGATCGACAACAGTGACACAATCCGATGGATGAATAGATCTGATGAGCTTAACAGGCATATTTGTATAGGATTTGAAGTCTGGTTTGGATGATGCATTGGCAAAAGGTTGTGTTTCACAGGCATTCTTGGAGTTAACGAAATAAGCAACCATGTCCAAGACAACTGACACTCATCCATTATGAAATAGGTTTCCACCTCCCTGTGAGGCATTATACAGTGACTTATTACATAGAACAGAGGGATTCGAACTGGCAAAGGCAGGGGAACTGGAAGCCGAGAAGCCGAAACGAATAGTCAAAAAGCATATTGGCCTTAAAGCCACAAACTGATAGAGACGGAAGCAAGAAAGTTAGGGGTAGAAAGCAAAGAGCATAGAATAAAGAGAAGAAGCTGAGCTTACCTACAGAAAAAAAAGGTAGCATCGAGCTCAAGTTAAGATAGAGGCAGAGAGAGTCAGAGAGTTTTTGAACTCCAGAGAAGGCTTGAGAGGTTCAAGCGCACTTCTTTGTAATGCATGTCGTTTATGAGTCTCATATTTTTCTCATACTATTGTTACCAATAGAGTTCCAAAGTCAGTAAAGAGAGTTTGTTTACTCCAGAGACTTGGGGGATCCAAGTACAGTCTTACTGATTTATACCTGCTAAGTGAGACTCAAATTGAGCTCATTGTTGTTAAAACTCTACTTTGAAAACATAATAGAGAGGCCACCATTGAATGCTAGAGTAGGAGACATAGCCTAGAAGTGTTGGGTGAACTCCTTATTAAACTTGTTGCGTTTATATGGGTTTCCTGTTATGTTTTCCTTAACTACTTCATTGTGTGTCTATTTCGGAATCTTATCGATCCGTTGCATAAAATAACATAGGCACATCCATGCACATGAGTCTGTAATACCTTATTGTTTGTCTTAGATCAATTATGGATCAAGTTCTGTTGGTGGTCATGCGCATCAACTTGCCGAAGTACATGTTCAGCCCCAGTTCGACTTGCTTCTTTTCTTCACCTTGGTGAGTGTGTTGAATGGGTTGGATTGCATGCCTGTGCATAATGGAATGCATGCTACTGAATCCCTTGCATGTGATTAGCCACACTACTCAACATGTTTTATCCATGTTAGGTGCTAGGATGGATCTTTAACTTGTCCAGGCACAGTGTCATCTGTGAACGCACGTTCCGCCCACTATTGTTCCTGATCCTGCTAAAAATCATTCGTGTGTCTGCGCAGTTTCATGTTCTTCCTAAATTGCTACTCCAGCGCATGCAAATCCCTCTTTTTTACATATTCTACCTTCACGCAATCTTCATGTTGCGCTGTCACTTCATAGCCGGAGTCTCCAAAATTTCATCATCAATTGACATACTTCATCTTGCAACCTTGTTACACCTCCATGTTATCAACAAACCTCCTCTTACATTCGTTGCATTCGGTATGTTGTCTTCAGTTGTTTTTTATGATGTTGTTGTTGTCATATTTTGATGTCCTTGTCTACGAATAACTTGATGTCTTCCTGGGTAGGCAAGTCCATGGAAACTTGATCAACTGCATCCCTAGGCGTGCTCTGAATGGTATCTTCGTCTCTGCTCTCCTGGAAACCATTGTACCTGTAATGCTGAGAGGTAGATGAACACCTGCAATAGCTGGAGACATGGCAACACTCATGGCAATAAATTTATCTATTGAAAACCAAAACAAACACGAGAACTAACTTGTAACATATGTGGGTGAATGATCATGAAGGTTGCACAATTTCGGCCATGAGGTCAGGAGACCAACTACCAAGACTGCACAAGGCACAATCTAGGCTGCTGGGAGACTGATTGACTACTGGAACTGTGCAATTCATATTCCAGTCTAGCTACTAACTGTTGTGATTGCGTAATGCACAATTCTAGATGGGAATTACTGCTGGCACAGGGACAAATTTGCGCAATTTCTTGGGCCAAGCAGTGAATGCCCTCCAGAAATGTGAAAAATAGTCTTGAAGGGCAGTGCTTGGTAGGAATGCACAAATATAGAGAGAAAGGTGAGCCTTCCATTCCCAGATTGTGCAATGCTACCTAGGGTGGAAGCAGAGCTCGGGTCAAGGTTGGCCCAACTCGTCGATGGGAAACCAAAAGAACGTAAGTCAATGAATGCCTGGAAACACTAAGTGATAGAAAAAGTGATTAATAGTGCATGGAAATTATGAACAAAAGACTCATAAAATAGATCAACATGCATGTGGGTGAGGCGGTTCACTAGTTGGGTGAATGTCCGTGCAAAAAAGTTTCATGCATGCGATAGTAGTGAGATAGAAATGAAAACTAAAATCGAGCTGGGAAAAGCTATTATATTTGAAAATGATAGCAAGAGTTCAAAGAAATCAAGAAAACAGTACTCCCACAAGTGAAAAAGCAAAAAGCAATAGAAATGTAGCACAAAGCATGGGAAGCGGGCTTTCCCCAAAACAGCTGAATTGAATGTGCCGACTACTCCTAGATGTGATGTGGGATGTCAAAGTTGCAAGGTTGATGTGAGGAATGGGCCCTGCAACATCTGGTTGATGAGTTTTGATAACATCGAGGCTGTGATGCGCATGCCACAATTCTAGGGGAAGCGACACTTGGTGGGAGGTTTATGAATTTCTCCTTGCATGTAACCTCCAACTGCTAAACATTAATCACTGAAACAAGGGATGCCTTTGCATGCTACCTTGGGAGAAGCAGTCCATGCCTACAACTCTATTTTACTCAGTCCCAGAGGGAACCATCAATTCACTTTCACATGCAAGAGACTTCTTGACTACTGGAGAAAAATGTGCATTTCTGGTTGGGAGTTGGGTTGACTGCCTAGGAGGTTTGTGCAATTTTTGGGCATAGAAACTGACTCCTACCCATATTTGTGCAAATCCTTTTTGGAAGGTTGGCTGGAAGGATTGTGCAATTCTGGAACCCAACAGACTATGAGAGAGGATTGCACAATTTCTGGAGGGAGGGTTGGTTTCCCTCTAGAAATGCACAATTTTCAAGGGGAAAGTACTTTGCCTGTAGCTGGACCAAGTCCAGATGAGTAGCTTGTGAAGGGAAAAGATCAAAATATGATTGAAAGAATACCTTTGAGCAAGAAAGACACTGAAGCTTGAGGACTTGATGAAGCAATGCAAGTAGCTATGAAGGTTAGTAGGGAGGCTCCAAAACAGGCTAAGGAAAAATTTTGGAGGGTGGTTGTAGCTACTACAACATAGGTCTAAGTATCCAAATAACTTCTCTTTGGCCAACTAAAGTCCTTCACCATTTACATCAACATTATGACTATCAATGGCAACTGCGTTTGCATCTTCACCAAGATCTGATGCCTCTATATTTATCACAAGAGGGTCATTGTATGAATCAACTATGCTCTAATGATTTAGTAATTGTTTTGAAGCAATTGAATGGGAACACAACCAACCCACCTTTATGGAATTATTGCAAATATTGCCACGAATAGACCATGGGAAATTGTAAGTTATGAAATTTTTGCAATGACAATTGAGAAGATATTGCATATTAGCTTTAAATTGACTCCTCACCCAAAATGATTGAGTTATTTTCTCATTAGGGCTACAAACACTATCCTATATTCTTTTTACCTTTTCCATTGATCATTCAATCTATTTCTCTTTCTTCTAGTTATTAAAATATCCTTCCATTTTTAGAATTTCCTTAAAACTATAACAAGGTTCAACATTTGTTAGAAGAATATATATCAACCAATTCATCCTACAAGAAAATTTATTTCTTGTATCAGATATAAATTTTGTCTTTAGATAACATCGATATGACTCCAGAACATTGTTTGTTTCCTAATTTGAACGACGAAAATGCCAACAACCTTTTACGCACATCCCTAATTGAGGAAAAGTTGGGTTAATGAAGATATTTCATATGTATGGTTAATGAAGATATTTCGCCCGTACGAAAACAAAACAGAGAAATGTAAGAAAGAGAATGTGAACTTACAAATCTTATCACCAACAACCCAATTCTTGATGAAATAGTCTAAAGAAATTTCCTCATTAGCAAATTTGTTGAAGAATGCATTAATTGAAATGTTGGCTTCATCACTGGAACAATCTCTCATAATCAAACCCAAATCACTAAACATCTTGTGCTATTTTTAGACTACTGGCCAATTGGTTCACATTTTTTAGCCATGCTTGACATATGTGACAAACACATAATATAACATTGCACCTTGTGATTCTCCTACCACATTTAATTCATTTCAAGTGCATTCTTTTTAGAAAAAATACAAGTTGTATTGTAAAATAAGAAGATTGAAGTTACCTTAAAGCACTGATTTTAGCCAATTCATCATCAATCAAGAATGCATTAACATTCCAAGTATGATCAACGCGGTGACACCTATGCATGAATTTCTCCAACCATAGTGAAATGACAAGTGATGTATTATGTGATGCCACTACCCATGCAACTGGCGCCCCACTCTGTTTCTCATCAAACACTACGAGTGTGTACAAATGATACTATCACATTCAAAAACCATATGAATTAGTCAATTTTAGCTCATTAATCATTATCAATCACTACAAATCAAATTATTGTCCTAGATCAATCATTCTTAATACACTCACCCCATATTTATTTATGTTAAACATTGAATCCATGGTTATTAAGCTATTATTCGATAACTTTACCATAGTCTCTAACATCCAATTCATTTTGTCATGCGGAAAGAGTTATATTTGTGGACAAATCTAACCTCCCTAGGAGTCTAAGACTCTCTAGTAATAAACAAACCAAACAAGAGCAATCCTTCTCTAAACACACATTATTCTATGAGAATTCAAATGTTTTCGATCTTACCT
>APFE031405659.1:2929-14287 GCA_000404065.3 Pinus taeda | reverse complement strand
TTGCATTGTGAAGCACCTTGTCATGAATGTTTAAACTCAGATAAAAGGGAGGGACACCTCCATCTACTATTTTACCATTTGCTTCAAGGCTGAATATAGGTTACGGTTGATCATCAAGGATGTTCACTGAATCTTTGTTTTTTTCAATTTGTAATGATCTACTGGTTTTTTCTCTAAAAACTTCATGCCTAGCTAATTCAAATAATAGGATGGATACTTTTAACTTACTTATTTCAGCCTCCATATTGAAGGGTTTTTTTGTCTGTATTTTTACATTTTGGGCAGCAAGGTTGTGTTTTTCCACCAGGTTTTCAACAAATGCCTCTTTTATTGGAATGTTATGATGAGCTAGAGTTACTTGCTCACCATCTTCCAATGGTTCCTCTACAATCTCTCTGAGTGGAGAAACAGATGTAGGGTGTTGTTTTGATTTATCTTTGTCTGAAACATCTTCAACTGTTAGAATATTTGGATTGGAAGTTGATTTAGGGATGATTGGTATATGAGATTCCTTGAGTTTAGTTTTGGTAGGTTGCTTGATTGTCTTTTGCTTGGGATCATCAGGGATGTCTATTCTCCTACTTCTCAAGTTGTATTGCTTGTGGACTTCATACACAGCTGTTTCATACCCTTGCTTAAAATCAAATGATTCCCCTGATTTCATTTGACACTGACTAAGAGTATGAGCCTCTTGGTCTTCTTGAGTTAGGAAAATTGGTTGGCCACTATTGAGACCCATTAGGTTAATTTGGGGGTCCTCTGTTGGTTCACTAGATGTGGAAGCTTCTGCATAGGTTTCTTGGAAGGGGGGCCTTATGTTTTGGTCTAGACCAATTTTTCCTACATTGGGGTTTTGATTTTTTCTAAAGTTTGGATTTCTTGCATTGTTGTTTGGTTGGCTTTCCCATGAAGATTTCCTCTCAATAGTTTCCACTCTATCTCCCCGCCTGTCCATGCCTTTAATGATTGAATCAATTTTTTGTTTAAAGGTAGAGGGTTCCTCTTTGAAAGTTGTTCTTCTTTCTGTCCTAGCTTGATTTCGTTTAGAAATCAGATTGGCTTCAACACTCACAACTATGCTCTGCATATCTTCAAGGCTAGGAGGAGCTCTCTCCCTGAGCTGGTAAGCCATATCTGAGTCAAATCCATCAAGGAATTTTATCAATGTTAAGTCTGGTGGGGGTCTAAGATTTATTGGAATTGCAAGGTAGGTATTGTTGAATCTGGCACAATAATCCTGGACACTTTCCTATGGGCCTCTCTTTAAGTTCTCATATTCTGTTAAGATGTGTAAAGGGTCCTTTTTATTTTCCAACCTATTTAGGAAAGTCTGATAAAGGGCATCTGGATTAGCTATTGTATTTGCAGGGAGTGACTTAAACCATGTCCTTACATCACCAGTTAAGCTCTGGACAAAAATTTTCATCCTGACCTCATCATCATCAATCTCATAGTTTTCAAAATAGTCTGTCATCTTCTTGGTATGTTGTTGAGCAGTGTAAGTGCTAGTACCATCAAAGTAGGTAATTTTTCCCTGATAATCCTGTGGCATAGCCCCTGGATTGGCAGGAAACTGCAGGGGAGCATATCTATTTGCCATATTAGCAGGGAAAAGTGGGACAACTGGATGCACAGGGATAGGAGATGAGATAAGTGTTGTGGATGGATGGGTGGAAAGAGATTTTGGAGTGATAAAGGTGAACTAGAAGAAGATACAACAATAGGAAGAAGGGCTTGAGATTTTGTTGTAGTAGGTTTAATTTGAATGGGTTACTGCTAGGGAATTTCAAGATTTGAATCAGCAGAACTTTGTTGATTTTCTAGTTTCCTAAGGCTCTTATCAATCACATTTGGATTGTCAAAAATATCTAGAGGATTTGGGTCTGGGTTTGACCTTGTGTACCAAGTTTTCTTCTTTGGAGCCAACTTCTAAAGTATATTTTGGTTATTTTATGGGAATATTTGGAGAATACAAGTTTTGACAATATCTTTGAAGGAAGCTCCTGAAATGTAAGAGGAATTGGACTTTCCTTCAGGTAGGTTTGAAACAAGGATGGCCAAACAAATATTTTGAAACAAAAGTTTAAAATCTAAAGCTAAACTGGAGTTAGACTGAAGTAGCTTTTATTTACTCTTGTGATTGCATAGAAAAGACAGTTTCAAAGGCTACCTAGCTAACTTCAGGCTCCATATGTAGCTTTAGAGATTAGACAGTAGTAACAGACATTCATTTAATCCCCAGTGGAGTCATCAATGATGTTAACACTCAATTTGTTCCCCAAAACTTCTGATAAAAGGGAATATGGCCGAGGTAACCACTAACCAATCTTTTAGATGCAATTTCTAGCCAAACTGCATCCAGAGAGGGCTCTCTCTTTATAATTTAACTTTATTTTTTGAAGTTTTTATGCTAGTTATGATGTGCAAAGTTTTGTTTTAAGTTTGTTTGTATGGTGATTTTAAATAGAGCTAGGATCCAAGTATGAAAGAGTTTATTCCATTGGGCAATGGATTCTATGAAGATGTTCTGCTGAGTGTGTTTATGTGATGATGGGAAATACTATGGAGCAAGATAATCAGTTTTGGAACAATATTGAAAGCTAGAAATTGATGGGATGTAAGCCAGGGGGTAAAGGGCAGTCAAGAATCCTTTATCACGGGGGCAGAGGGAAGGTGCATGAATATTTTCAAGGAGCAGTGAAGAATTCCTTGGCAATTTTCAAAGTGAAAGAATTAGTGGAAACAAAAGAATCTAAGAATTTTTGTTTATCCTAGTTTTGAAGAAAACATAACTAACAACATGAATTGAACACAGAGTGTATTTAAACAAGTTCTAGGCTATTCTTTTTCCCTGTTGTTAAGATTATGAAACATATATGAAATTCGCAAACATAGAAAACACAGAAACACAGTTTAGAATAGCTTATTGAGCCAAAGAAAGACACAGGAATTCTGTAGCAGAGCCCAGAATCATCAAATCCACATTCAGAAGGTCCAGCAACATGTATTTCAACAGCCTTCGTATTAAGAAATATCAGAGTTACAGTGCAGTCCAAGAGGAGAATCACCAACCCCGAATACATTCCTTGGGGGGTTATTTATACAAAAAGAGGGTTACAAAATATCTTGTGGATAAGATATGAAGTAATAACTTCCTTCACCTACTCTGACAAAGGAATAAATGCAGAAATAAAGGTAGGAGTTATTGTGGCTGTGCTGGTTGCTTTAACTGACAAGATATTTTTGACTTTTCAACCCAGGAATTCGGCTGGTAGCTGTGTCTTTAATTTGCATTCCTGCATTGTTGTCCTGATCCTTTCACCTACTCTTGATTTATCTTTAATCTTTACTGATCCTTACTTGAGCTCCTTCCTTCATATATACCATGTGTCTTGCTATTTGACCAAGTGTACATAGGAAGAAATATCCAAATTACCTAGGTAAAACTTCCAACATACTCTGCCACCACTGTTCTGTAGGCAACTAATGTCTTTGTAGTTTCACAAGTGTTTCATCAGCCTCAATATACCTGTAAAAGTTAGGCTTTACTTCAAAAAGGTGATTTATTTCATCTTCTATATAAAACAAATTTTCCAATTTGTTATATAAACTCTATCCGGAAGGAGGTCATGTGTCTTCTGAAGTGCTGGATGATGCAATGATCTGATTTGTTACATACATGTTTACCCTGTGAGCATACTGTTGATGTGATAACAGTTTTTTATTACTTGTCAGTAAACTGGGTAAACCCTTCTACTGCAAGATTGTGAATTTCTCTCTGAAGGCATTAATGTCCATCTGCATCTCTTGGCACTTCCTTTCCAAAGTCTATACAAAATTTCTCATTGTTAGCACCTTCTTCACTGTCAAAATGGTGTCTGTCCTATCCGAGATCTCCAAAGCTGCTAGCTATTCTTTCGTATGGGTATTCAAAAAATGGATCAACCTATTGGCCTGCTCAGGCATATTTCCCAATGATGCCTTGGCCCTTTGAATTTTCTCTTGTTCCCTTTCTATCAATTCAATTTTTTCATAGATTATTTGAATTGATAGCCATTGGTCAGTAATGGACTAGCCAATATTGGTCCACAAAATCATTTTAATGTCTGCCAGAGGTTTATGCAAGGTGAGATCCTTTTCCAATTATTTCACCCTGTTTTCCAAGGCCTTCACCTCTCTAGTCTTCTCTTCCACTGTTATTTTTGACTTGTCATAGCTCATCTCTAGCTTGGGTAGTCTTTATTTTGCCTCTTTGAGCTCTGACATTTGAGCTTCTAGCTCTTTCACTGCCTTCATCATTTCTTCCATCCTCATGCTGGTCTCTGGCTCTGCTGTTGCTGCTACTGTAGCATCTGTAGTTGTTGTACTTGTTGTTGGTGTTGGCTCAGTGGGAGTGATTGCTGTTGTGTCTATGGGGGGAGCATAAACAATTGTTGGAGTTGTTTCAGGTGGATGGGAGGTCGACTCTCCCTGCTTAGCTTGCAATGCTTTCTCCAACTCTTGCTCTGTCTACATTAGCCTTTGATTCATTCTCATTAACAAATCCATTACATCCTCTTCTGATTTTTCTTGTGCTAGTTCTGTTGTTTGTGGATGCATGGTGACAAATAGCTTCAATTGCTTTCTAAGGGCAGCAATATCTTCCCCCTTCTTCTTTATCAATGTTTTGATGCCCTTGGCATCCTTGGGATCATGTACCAACTCAATAATTATTCTTCCAGAGTCTTTATTCTGTTGTCTTTGGCTAGAGAAGAGATCTTATCCAAATCCAATTGAGCAGATGTATTACTCAATGACTCTTTTAATTGGTGGCCCAACATTGCCTTGTCTGCCAATGTAGCATAGACCATTTCACCCATTTGTTTGTGGAATTATATTTGGTCCATTGGGTGTATATCTTTGGCAAGGACCTCTAGACTGGTCCTTATGTAGTCAGCTACAGACTATGATTGTTGATCCTTGGGCTTGAAAGGACTTAAGATCATTTTCTCCTCCTTGATGTCATAAGCTGCCATTAGTCTTTGTTGTTTGGAGGGTGTCATCTTGAGAAATTGATCATACAACTCAACTCTTAATGAAAAATTTTGAGCCTTAATATTCATAAATGATTGTTTGAAATCTGATCGTTTCTTGGCTTGTGACCTTGAGGAGGAGACTTCCATTCCATCCTGCCTCTCCCCTTCTTGTCTGTGAGAGCTAGCGGAAGTTTGTTGGCTGATTTCCCTCTCTCCTCTTGTGCTTTTAGTGATTTCTTCCACAATGTCCTCTTCAGGTAGAGGATCTACCCTTTTCCTTTTGGCCTCTTGCTGTTCTGTTGACCCACTTGCAGGTGTGGTCTCTGCTCGGTCTCTTTTCTTACTTCTCTCCTCAGGAAGAGGAGTCTGCAGTGCTGGTACTTCTGGTGCTTGTGCCTGTAGTGAAGGGGCTTGCCCTTGACTATGTTCTTTTGAGGTAGTTGGATGTTCTTCCATTGTTTCTTGCTCTGCAACTACTAACTCCTTGCCCTTTGCTGTCCCGGTTGTTGGTGTAGTCCTTTCCTAGGAAACTTGTTGTGAAGTTGTAGCAGTTGATGAGCTTTCCATGGTTTGTTGTGGTATTTTTAATGACACCTGCCCAAAAGAATCTAATTCAAGAGTTTTTTCCAGATTTTTCAGAGTTTGTTCTATTTTCTCTTCCTCAGTAAACTCTTCAACTAGTGTGCCCTCCATCCACTCATCTTGGTTGGCAAACTTTTCTATGTCAGGGATGCTGCAATGTTCATAGGGTGCTAGCCTATATTTTACCCTTCTTGCATTGATAAAGCCATTTGGGTCATAGGGTACCTGCCAAAATCTTCTCTTGAGTCTGAGTGTTTGACCCAATATTTGATCAGCATCCTTCCATCCCTCTTTTTTGTTCATAACGTAGGGGCCTAACGGGTCTCTGAGTTTCAATCGGGCCTTTTTCTTTGTGCTATGGAAGTGACTGAGATCTGAATTGATGAATTGCTTGAAATATTCCAAGGAAAACAGTCTCATTGGCACATATCTGGGAAGCGTGTAGGGGCATAGCTCACAACCATATATCCTCAGAATAGTGTGATTTTGGTAAAAGTACCAGTCACCTATTTTATAGTTTTTGGAGAGCTATTGTATCTTTTCCATATCATATGTCAGTCTAGGAGGAGGATTTCTCATCAGGAGAGAAGATACTAGGTATACAAACATATCAATAAACTCACAATAAGAGTAGGGAGAGTTGCGGACATCATGAAAGATTCGGGTCCAAAAAATCAAAAACCTCCTTTCCCCTGTATGGTCCAATTTTATGATGGGGAATTGGAAGATATCTGGTTGATAATATAAGAACAAATGATAGATATAGGATGAATATTTAAAGATTCCCTCCCTGTCTAGCCTCAGCAATTGGTCATGTATCTTGTTGGAAATAAATTTGGCATAGTTGTATTTGACAGCAGGGGGCTGCCCTGGGGTAAATATAGACATCATAACCAATATGGTTTCATCAATATGCTCACTTGTCTTGAACCCTAGAACAAAAGATATCATATCAGCAACTAATCTACCCACTTCAGTGAAAGATGCATAGTGGAAAGGAGGTGGCTCCTTAGGCTGGCGATGTGCTCTCATAAATACTTGGACAATTCTGGTTATCTCTGTGCTGGAGAGTTTGGGACCTTCATCTAGCAAGAATTTCATGGTAAGAGGAAACTAGAGGTGGTTTGGTTTGAAGTTCAGCATTTGGTTTATGGAGTCAGGAGTAATATGAAAAAAGGTAGTTCCAGATGGAGTCTTAACTGCCCTGTTAGTTGGTTCATAGTTCTCACAGCAGAGGTGAATTATCCCAGGGAAAATACTCATAGAGGGGAGGTAGTATATGGGTAGATTTGATTCCCATATGCCATAGACATCATTTTGGTTTAAGTAACTGTTTCTGAGCTCACAGACTGCTTGCAGATGGTTTTGGTAGCCTACTAGGTCTTGGATTAGATAGTCTTTATCAGCTAAGGGTAAATGTTCCAATTCCTTGTGGGGTGCATTAAGAGGAGTGATATTCAAGGCTACTGGACCTTCCATGGCTAAACTCTGTTGCCTCTAAAATTGGAAAGTTTCGGCTTTGTGTAAGCAAAAATAGGCAAAACAATGGCTCTGTGGATTTCTCCAGGATTTTCACCGTTGAAATTGGTTTGTTGGCTCTAATTTAGCTTTGTGGATTGAAATTAGCTGGAGAAACAACACTTATGGGCTTCTTTCGAACAATGGGTGACAATTGTGGGCAAAAGGTAGCTTTCAGGGTTTCTTGGAGAATTTGCAGGGCCTAACGAGCTCAATTTTAGCTCACTGTGTGGATTTATGGGGAATTTGGCAAGACAGAGGTTAGGGTGGGTATTTTTGGTAGCAACACAATGTTTCTTCCTCAAATTATAGGTGATGTGGGAAATTTTATAGTGAAATCCAATAAAAATAGTGTCAGGAGCAATTTGTTGTAAATACTTGGTTTCTCGGTAGAATGGTCGATTTACAAGTGACCAGATGAGCCAGGGGGCCGAGCTGTGGAGTAGAACTGTTGGGTGGCAGAATTATATGGTGAAAATGCTCGTTTGCACATAAATTTCGCATGCACAAGTTGCGTACAGAGAACAAATACAAATGGTTAAAAACAATGTTTTCACCCCTTTTTAACCGAAATTTTGACTTTGGCGGGTTCGGTGCGCCTTTTTTTATGACATCAGCATGACGTCATTTTGTCGTGTAGCGGCGTACAGACGCTGACATGGCAGGTGACGTGGCGAGTGACGTGGGCATGACGTCAACAAGGAGCCAGTGGGGTGGTAAGTGGTATTCCCCGCACAGCCTTTGGGGGAAAGTGGTATTGGGGGAGGGGGCTTCGAACACGCTGGGCGCCTGACACACGTCCGCGGTACGGCAGAAATACCGCCTATCCCCCAGACGTTAAAGTTCAGCACGTTAGGGCTTCCGATATCACCGACAGTCATTGGATCTGTCGACGATGATCAGACAGCTGGCGGGTAATGAAGGTGGCGGCGGGTTATCTGCGGGGGGCCCGCTTTAATATTTCGGGCTTTTGTAATGTTTGTGGTGTATTTCCGACTTTGGGTTAAATGGGTTTTGGGGTAAAAATGCAGGTTTTAGGCTGTTTATTTAGCCAAAGTCTAAACAAGTCCCGATGTGGCACGTGGAGGGTTGTTATTCGCCTTGGGTGGACAAATAAATCCCTAAAAAAAATTATAATATAGCTATACTTAGCCAAGGGTCGGGGTATTAGATTTTTTAGAGATTTTGTGTATTTTTACATAGTAAGGGAGGGAAATATACATAGGAGCTATATAATACTGTTAGTAGGTTAATATGACTATGTGGGATGGGTTTGTATGAATGGGGGGAATGAAAGGATACCAAGTTATAAGTTTAGGAAACTTGGCAAAATGGAATAAAGACTTTTTACACAAGAAATGTGGCTTGTTTTGCCTAGGTGAAAACACATGTTCACTTAGTTTTTCTATGAGATGAAGTGGACTAAGGACAATGAGCAGATCTCATTGTCCTTGGGGGAAATGTTAGTAAGTGTTTCTTGGAGAAATGGGGAGGGGAATTAGTCATGCTCCATTTGTTTTGTAGCCACCTTGCCATGGTACCTCATGATTTTAATGAGATGAAAACTTGTTCCAAAGGAACAAATTGCTCATAAACCTGCTTCTATACCATCAAAACTTCCTACCCAGCCAAGTATACCTAACATTTTCTCTTCATTCTCATTGGGTGCATTTGAACTAGCAAACCCTGATTCCTCTCTTTTCTTTTAGCTGCCATCCTATCTAAGTCTACCCTTTTCTCTTCCAGGGCTCAGATTAAGCTGTTGAGACCCTTTTCTTTTCTACCTAACTACTTGTTTGCCAAGCTTGAGCTATTTGTATAGACCTTTATTCTCTATTCTAAGACAAGTAAATTCAAACATGATCTAGCCAGGATTAGACTATCTGGCTATTCATCAACTGTGGCAAGAGTCAACCACCTATACATAGTGAAATTCTACAAAATATGGAACCTTTGCAGCATGAAAAGAATGAACATATTTGGCACTTCTCGATTCGATCATGAAAAATGAAACCTATTGGTATAGGAAGCTAATAGTATCTTCTTCTTCTTGTTTTTCCTCCTCCTCACTGACAGAAGGACTAACATCATAGATGAATGTTTTGATGTCATCCTCTGCTGGTAAGTATCTGAAGACTGACCATGTTATAGGGATCTTGAGGTTTTGGAGGGCATCCTTAATGAGGATCCTAATCAATCCATGGTGAACTAACTGTTGGGAATTTCCTTTCTTTCTTTGCTGCTAGAGTCCATGAGTGGCTGCATCAAGAAATAGGATATGCTAACTCTTTGGTGAGCTAGTGTTTCTACCCCAAATCTTCATTCTTCAAACATTCTAAAATGGTAGCCATAAACAACACTGTATCGACCTTCATATGAGATATACTTGGTGAGTATTTTGCTTGTGAGGCTTGAGGAGAGGAAGTGAGAAAATTATTGAGAAAAAAAAGTTTCCTATGTATGTAATCTGTTAGCGCTTGGAATTCACCTAGGCTAAGATAGACAAACTCTCAAGGCTACATCAAACCATTTCACCTCGTAGCTAGCCCTACGAGGTATGAGAAGGCTCTCTCGGGTTAGATTCGGTAGATCTTTCAATATGATAAGCTGACCAATTAGGATCAAAGATATTAGGCTAGTAAATTGATAGGGGGGTTGATTTAAAGATTTTTGGGTTTTTGGTGGCAGTTGGAGGGAGTGCAATTCAGGGTGCGGGGATTGAGCACAGTTTTTGCAGGGGGATTTTTGGGGCAAGGTAGGAGTGAGCGCTGATGCCTTAATCTGAGATGGATGATCAGGGATGATAGAGAAGGAGCTAAAGAGGGCAAACAACCATTTGAATCCTCTCTAGACAGTAGAAAACATAAATTTTGAACAACTAAAAAGCTGAGCATGTCAAAGCATGAATTCAAACTTTACCACTTCATCTGTCCAAATAGAAGCAAAAGAGAGATGTGGAATACATAAACAGACTTACAAGAACATGTAGAGAACACACCATCAACACAAAAATCCACAAGAATCCACAATGATGTTTGCAAAACCCTGGCCTTCCTTTTCTTAAAATTGCAGAGATAGATGTACAATATACAATAAAGCTTTCTCCCACAAGAGTCCAACCATGAAAATGAGAAAGAGAGAGCATAATATAGACCATCTAACTCCTTTCCCCACCTCTAGGGGTCGAGCTCAGCTTCCTAGGAGCAGTTTGAACTAATTCTAAGTTAAGCACTAGATAATAGGCAGTCCAACAACTTGCCTCTATTACTTAGCTAACTGATTCATGCATTAATTATTCACTTTTTACATCAAGGAAGCTTCTAGAAGGGTAAAGAGAGATCAAATCTATCAAAGTGCCATGAAAATATTACATTCATCCATCATCTACAAGTAAAAATGGTCAACCATAGTCAAAACAGAGTTTTTTGACAAAAAAGGTCAATTCTGGCAAAGCTGGCTCTCACTGCCGCGCCCCCTGTGCAAATGGTCGCGCCCCTTTGCTGAAATTTCTGAGTGGGTTCCACTGGTCCAAATCAGGTGCAAGATGGCTCATTGGAAATCTTGGTCTGTCTACTTTCCATACCAAGTGGAATTTCTGAATTTGGAGTTGTTTTGCCCCCTCAAAAACCATTTCTCCCAAGGTCACTTTCTGCAACTCAAAAAGTGGGCAGAAAGTCATTTTTTTGATGTATTTTGAGCTTTTGGAAGCTCAAATCTCAAAATCAGGCTTCTCCCAAGTATTGGTAATTTTTCTCTTTGCATGCCCTTTCCAAAAATGCCAAGTTTTCAAAATTCCGAGCAGTCCTCCGAAATAGTCGCGCTTGGAACGCGGCGTGTCAAATGGCCAAAACATGTAAATTGCACAAAAAATTCACAAATGACAAAATTTTCTCCAAATTTCTTGAAATTTGGGCTGGGAGTCCCAAATCAAGTACCATGCTCAGCCAAAGAGGCTTTGGCCAAAATTTGGAGTGGATCGGGCATTTTCTTTCGTTTTTGTGTTTTGGCCAACCGTCCTTGGAGCACCTTTGTTCTCGCCGATATTTTTGACATTTATCTCAAACCATGACACCTGTGTAAAATGTGAAGGAGGTTTTTCTTCCCTGGAATGTGGTGGACAAAAACATCTCTCAGTTTTCTAAAATTCATCTTTAACTGCTCTGAAACATCATTTGAGTGAAACTTGCCCTGATGTGTGAAACAAGGAATTTGGTCGAAATGAAGCGAAATGAAGGGGATAGGG
>APFE031405654.1:0-14993 GCA_000404065.3 Pinus taeda | reverse complement strand
AACTCAATGCCAATGCTTAATCGATGGCATGATCATTTCTATTTTTGTTTTACCCTGAACAATGAGATCTATCTTTAGTCCATTTATTACTTTTTCATTTCATTATGTGTTGAGAAGGTCTTAAGGGATATAGGGAATAACATTATTATTTTCCAATAAGCCTCCCTTTGAAACCATGTATGGAGATTGTGTGAACCATTTTGTTGTCGTAATATTTCAAGCATGAGCTCCTCCTGTGATGATGCCCTTGAAGGGAGGGTATGCAAAGGAAGTGGGAAAAAACCAAAACTTCATATAGAGTCAAAGGAGGAGTATATATTGTAAGTGTCTCTATAGGACTTGACAAAGGTGAATGGGAATGGAGTTTATCTGTTATTAAAATGCCTTATATTCCACCATTCATGGTGCTAAAGGTCAATGACTTTAAGGGTCATAGGTAAAATCTCACAAAGATATTCAAAATGAGAAGGTAGTTGTGATATAGCATAGGATTCATTATTCAATGATTGATTTTTTGGGTGAGATTTCCCGTCAAATGGAAATATTTGAAGCCCTACCACCTATATCTTAAGTAAAGTATGCAAAAAGATTTGCTAAGATTCAAAGGGTCTCTCCATCTTTTGTCCATGAAATCCATTCTAGTTATGTTCAAGTGTCAATCACTCGTGTCAAGTTTCGCCCTAAGTAGGCAAGACAACAAGGAAGGAAGTGACCCCCTTGGAAGAGTTCAAAATGGGAAGGCCACATAAGGCCTTATATAAAGATCAACATCAAAAGACATCCCTCATAAAAAGAGCTAGACATGTTTTGAATGAATGTAGACAATGACCCATCCAAATATTGAAAAAGACAATATAACATCCCTTGAATATCATGATAAATGGGGCATCGATAAATGAGGTCACCCTATAACTTTATTTTGTTTATATGGAAAATCCAGAAGATATTAATGAGAAGAGGAAGGTAATGACGACTAGTTTAAGCTTGATGCCAATGTAAACCCACTTCAAACCCACTAAGGGGGATAGATTTTTAGTGATATATATCTATATTTATTTAACTACTTTATATAATATATACAAGTGTTCATAGTTGAAATTGAAATTTTAATTCTCCCCACCCCACATTTACCCAATTTCACTAGTCTGTTGGGGTAAACATGAGACAAAGAGTTACTATGACATGAACAAACCTCCAAGCTTTAGTTAAGGAAGTGGGGTTGATAACTGACAACTTACAGACATCCCTCAAGGCTTACAGGACACTTAGGGATCATAGAACCACCCCAAGGTTCCAAAACCTGAGCTATTTAGCTTTCTTACAAACCTGGGTCCACAATCATACACACAAGCCTACAAGGGTGTGGTTATGACCCTCCAACCACACGCATAATCTTCCTTCCCCATGGTTATAACCCAAAACTGTTAGTTCAAAGGGAGTGATCCTGAGATCTGATCCACTTTTCTAGGCCAACCTCTACACCACTGTCAGGACTTTCTGGGTGAAAATGTGGAAGTTGGGTTAGATTTTTTGCCCTTTTATGAGAAAAAAGGTATCATTTTTATAAGTTCTTCAACTTTCAGCAAGCTAAAGAAATTTTTCTGTTTAGAATTTCATTTTACAATAAAAAGAAAACTTGTCAGAAATTTTATTAGATTTCAATTACTTATTTTTTGGAATTTTTTTATTCACATTTGATATATAAACTAAGAAATTGTTTGACTGTGTGTTCTTTAAAAATCAAGGGATTCATAAAAAGTCATGCTTTTTAGCACTAGTGTATTCTATGTTAACTTGGTGTTTTTAAAAAAAAAAATTGTGTTGCAACAATCTAGACAAATTCTACTATGATATCATTATATTTACGAAACTGACTGATGCACATCATATTACTAGAATTTTTTGAATTGAACCAATATGGAAAAAAGGTAGATTTTGAAGATGTTTAGCATAGCGTCAATTTTCTCAACATATTAGTTATAAACTAAAAATTTAAAAACTTTCCATTACAAAAGATAGACCAATGTCATGAACCATAAATTTTTCATATTTTTTTATAGTGTGATTTGGAAGATATAGATTTTTTGTTTCACTGAATCATAATGACCTTCAGAATTTTTTGCACACATTTTATTAGAAAATTAATTAAAATTGGCAAATTTGTATGAAACTCCATAAAATTTATATATCTATGGAAAGTAGATTCAATTCTACAAATGCAGGTATTGGTTCTAAAAGTAAATTCACCAAATTTGATGGAGTTTAACCATTTTGAAGTTGTAAAAAGGTGACTAGACATGAGTAGTTGCACAGTTATAGGTTAAAGTAGTTCGGCCAAAATAAAACTTCATTTAAGCGAACTTGTGCTTGTCATCGATGCTAGTTAAAATAAATGAAAAATTAATTTAAAATTTTGATCGAAAATGTGTCAATATTTTTCATCGGACGCAAAAAAGAAATGATGCAACCCTCTGAAAAATAATGTTTCATCCGAACGATATCAATAAATGGAGCCAAAACATTATTTTCGCACTCTTTCCTCATTTGTAGTGAAATTTTAAACTAAATATTCTCGGCTGAATTTTTAAAGGAAATTTTTTGGACTTAATTTTTAAAGTAAGCCTTTTGGGTTGAATTTTTTAAATGAGCTTTTTTAGCTTAATTTTTATAGCAGATCTTTTGGGATGAATTTTTAAAGTGAGTTTTTGGGCTTAAGTTTTAAAGTAAGCCTTTTGGCTGAATTTTTAAAGTGAGTTTTTAGGGCTGAATTTTTAAAGTGAAATTTTTGTGCTGAATTTTTAACGTTGCTTTTTTTTAAATTAAGTCTTTTGTGCTAAATTTTTAAAGTGAGTTTTTTGTAGGATTTTGAAATTGAATTTTTTGGTTGGATTTTAAAAATCTACATAGATTGAATTATCATGGCAATTCAAAGAAATTGCAAGAGAAAATATGATCGAACAAGAGACATTGAGATTCATAGAGAATACACGAGAAACTATTACAAAAGAAAGAAGGAAGAGCACCTAAGTATTGAAATGGAAAATCAATCTCAACTAGAAGTTGAAGCAGGTATGTAAATGTAAATATTATAAATGATATTTAAAATTTAACTAGTGTATTGTGAAATTTAATTTTTATTTGATGAACTAATTTGAAAAATATTTTGCAATGTAAACAGAGAGAGATATTCCTCATAACATTGATGATGAGATTGAAAATGTTGAAAAATAAAGTGAAAAAGGTAATGAACCAATGATTGATGGTGTTGTTGAAGATGTTGAAAGAGATTCAAGTAAATAAGTTGAATCATCATCAAGTATGTATATATATGTTAGGTGTATTATTGAAATTATACATATTTATTAATTTCAATTTAATTTAAACTCTATTTTTTAATTTAATTATTTAATGAATAGTTATACCCATTTACATTTAATTTTCATATGTACATATGAAATCAATATCGATGATGAGATATTAGAAAATGTTGACACTAAAATATATGGAGATAAAAAAGTTGACCATGTTATACGATATCATGTTAAGCTCATTATTGATAGTTTCTTCAAAGATGAAAATGTAACAGTTCAAGCTCAAATTTTGAGAGGTCTCTTAACATCAAAGAAATCAAAAGAAGCTACAACTCTATTGGCATTCAAAAATCAATGAAAGATAAAAAGGTGAAGGAAAATATGATTCAAAATATAGGTAGTGCTCTCAAATAAATTGGAATATCTAGAAAGAAAAGTGATATAGATGCACGTAGAGCAATACAAATGGCAGTGGTTTCATCATGTACTAAGTAAAATCTTTTGGTAAAATCTATGGCAAAAGTATTAGGGACCTCACATAAAACATTGCACAAACATAGGAAATTTTGATTGCAAATAGATGTAAATGATGAGCTTGATTGTTGGGTAGTTATTTGTAGGCAACCATACAAAGATAGACTTGGAGAAGATGTTAAAAAAATAATATATGAATATTGGATGAAAAAATCACGTGTTTCACCAAAAGCAAGGGATGTGATGTAGCAAATAATAACGTGAAATCAGTATGAAGAACATGAAAATCTTGGACACCACTCAGATATAGTTGTTTAGTAAGTTCATAGAAGCGAATCGTGGAATTAATGTCTTAATCAGTAATTTTGCTCAACAAAAACCATGGTATCTTAAACCTATCACTGTATGAGACACTTGGTGTTGTCGTTATCATGTGTAATTTCAATTATATTATGTTACCTTCATTAATTTTGGTAAAGCATTTTGGAAAAAATTACCTCCTCCTTCCACTATCCTTGGTTTATCTGAAATTCTATGTGCAAGAGAAAGTCATGAATTATTTTACCAAAAGAAATACGTTGGTGGTAAAAAATGTGATCACTGTGGAAATTTGACTTTATTTCACAACAAATACTCTATTGATATAAATGATCAATCATTTTCTAACCTAAAAGTGAAATGGAAGAGATATGAATATATCCATACATCGATTAGTTCAAATAATAGTACAAGTGCTAAAAGGATTGATTTACAAGAAGAAGAAATTTTTGTGATAAATTTTTTGAAGAAATTTGAGACATAAATTTATAAGTGCACCAAGCATTCACACACAGCTCGATGGTAGGACTTGCAATTCAAAAAATCCTGTGAAATCCTTCCACTAGGGACCATTTTGTCAATAGTTGATTTTGCAGAGAATTACACATTTGTTGCACAAAATGAAATACAGAGTGAATATTATCATTCTAACCAAGTCTTTATGCATGTCCATAATATATATAGACATGCTGAACAAAATATTGATGATATAGAAAGCACCTGTGAGAATCAACATGTTTTTAAATAATATCACTTTTATATCAGCGATGATTGTACACATAATGCACATTTTGTACAACATTGTTTTGATAAGATTTATGACTCATCAAAAGGTCATGGAATATAATTCAATGAACATTGGATATGGTCAGAGATGTGTAGGTCAATTCAAATCTTCACGATCATTTGTCTGGTTGTGTCGTCTTCATAAGAAAACCTAGATTAAACATTATTGGAATTTCTTTGAGACTAGTCATGGAAAAGGAGAACATGATGGTGCAGGGGTGTGTATAAAAGGAGCACTTTGAAGATATTAGATGGAACACTCTCCAAACTGAGTTTCCTCTACTGAAAAAGCTGTTGAATGGTGCGATATTGCACAAAGCCATCGGACTAACCTATTAAGTGAGGTACGGAGGTATGTACATATATACAAATAAACTTGTATACAATTTTAATATAATATCGTTTTTTATTAATTTTATAATTTTAAACATTTATAAATTATATAGTTTAAATAGTATGGCAATGATTATCTTTGATATATAAATTGTATTTTAAATAACATATTTAAATTCTTGTTTGAAGTTATGATAGGTTTTTTTGGCATATTGGAGTCCAAAATGTAGATAGATCGATTACATATGAAGTTGAAACAATAAAAGGGACTCGAAAATTGCATTCAATTAAAACAAAGCATTACTAAAATGCATTGGCATTTGATAAAAGAAAACATTCTTATTCTTGTCCTGTTTTCGTAGAGGATACACAATCCAATGATGTTTGTGAAAACAATATGTATGTAAAATCTTGGCAACATACAGAACTAAATACAAAGGTGAAAATGTTAGTTGCAAGCTTCAAAGAGATGGAATCAGAGCAGACTATAGTATCATTTGAAGGTGATTGAGTTTTTAATCTTGTTCGAGAAGCTAACATCTCAATTGCTTTCAAAGGATGTATATACATATGTGTGTGTGTGTGTGTGTGTGTGTGTGTGTGTGTGTGTGTGTGTGTGTGCGCGTGCGTGCGCGAGTGCATGTGTGTGTGCGTGTGTGTGTGTGTGTTTTCAAAGTCATTGTGTATTAAGTATATAGATAATAGTTAAAATATAGAGATGTAGAAATAGATAATAAAATCAAGTCCATGTTGATAAAGTTAATTTCATGTTAATTATGATCTGAATTTACACTTGTTTTATTGTGCAGGATATGATTTTGTTATAGTTGCACCCATTAACAACATAGAAAATGTTAAGTATTATTTGATGCGGTGCACTAAACTAAAGATGATTATTGGAAGAATATGATGATAACAGTTTTATATATGAAAGAGGGTCTATTATACTAAAATGTTATTTTTTCCAAGAAACGCATCAAACTGAGAGTATTATTTACTTTCAAGACTATCAACCCGATGTCATAAGTTGTCAATATAGTCACTTAGTGTGTGCAGTGAGCATAAGGTTGATAGAAGTTCAATAAAAAAAACAATTGAAAGTTAGAAATGGAGAATGTCAAAATCTGACCATGAACGGATCATTGAGGGTGTCATTCCATTAGACTTTTTTAATTGAACTACCCAACAATTTCTTCTCATTGGTTTCATCTTTGAGAACTTAGAGTTCAAGTACATTGTTAACCTTTATTTTTGTGCACTCTTAAGTTCTACATTCTTAAGAATGTGATGATGTGAAAGAAATACTCGTTGGGTCTTGTATTGAGTTACAATGTTATATGTATATTGCATGTTACGTAGGTGTATTAAGGATTTGATGCTACTAACATTATGTTTGCATGCATGACAAGTAATATATATGTACAGACGTTCTCTGGTCTTAAACAATTCCATACATGAATGCAAAATGTATTAGCCTTTCTACACATTGATGCAATTTAATGTACATACCATATTTTATAATGCAACTTTAATTTATGATTGTTTTAGACATCCACAACAAATAATAAGATTCATTCAAATGAAAAATGTAGGCTATATTTTGTAATTTGTAATTTTACTAAATTCATTTTAAATAAATTAACAAAACCTCAAAATCATCTACTAACATTATAGGAATGATTGAATGAAGAATGTACCAACTAAATGAAAATTTACTTTCATTATTACATATTCATGAACTTAAATATGTAAAACCTTTAAAAGCATCAAACCATGCATGCATCGTGCAAATTGTGGGCCATGTTTTATAATGCAATTTTATCTAACTTATGTTTCTTCATTCAAACAACTTTATATTAAAAGTTAACTATCAACTAACATACATAGTAGCCTTTCTATACATGAATACAATATGTACATACCATATTTTATAATGAAATTTTAAGTTATGATTGTTTTAGACATCTACACCGAATTATAAGATTCATTCAAATGAAAAATGTAGGTCATGTTTTGTAGTTTGCAATTTTAATAGACTCATTTTAAATAACTTGACAAAACAACTTTAAACAAAATCTAAGAATCATCTAATAACATTATAGGAATGATTGAATTCAAAATGTACCAATTAAATGCAAATTTCCTTTCATTTCTACATATTCATGAACTTAAATATGTAAAATCTTTACATTCTCATTTAATTTAATTTAAAATTCCATTATATGTAAAGGAGAATGAAGTTTGAAATACATGAAATACTCATGGTGTTCCCCCCCCATTGTGCCCTTGTGGTGTTCGCCATGCATTGCACCCTCCTGGATACCATGTACAATACATGTACATGTATATATTAAAATTTTAAAATTGCACATGAAAATGCATAAACTCGCAATATTAAAAAAATTGTTACACAACTTTTCCAAATTGTTTAGATGATCCTATCCCCATTTTACACTCCATCGCTAAAGTCCTTGGAGAATGGAAATCGTCTCCACAAACCTAAAATTCAAAAAATTTAAAACTATAAGATAAATCTATCTCATTTTTTAATAAAACTTGCACTTCAATTTGTAACAAAACATAAGTGAAATATTCAATACTTATGGCAATCAAATATTTGACACATCTCCTAATAGGGAGGAAGAGGGTGATGCTATGTCCAAAACATTGGTCGAAATTTGAATTTGTTAACATTTAATTATATATACATAATTATTTATTTTAAAAATATGTCCTCACAATACCGATATAATAAAAGTAGAATAATAAATGTATCAATATAAACTCTTCAAAAAAACTAACATCTCTCAAAATAACTTAAATGGAACCTAAACCTGGGACCATGAAATTCTCAAAATTTTCATTCAACAAACAAGTTAATTGCAAATGGTGAACATATGATAAATTTGTGTTAGATTATATTTGAAAAAAGTAACAAAATGTATGTGAATCAACATTAACATGTACACTACAAATTACATTAAAATATCCACCCTAACCATTAACACATATCGATCCCACACCCTCCTCCTCATGAACAATTAGATCTTGCGAACAATTAACACAAACCTTTGCATATTATTTAAGCCCATCAATATTCATATTATCTATCTCCTCATCTATTTTATATAAAAAAAAATAGTACGTGCATTAGCTCATGCTCTTTATCAATTTAGACCAATATCAATTCCATTCAATGTACTTTGGGTGTTGTCTATAATGGCATCCCTTTCTTCTCGACCTACTTGAGAAGTGCCATCCATCTCTAACCTCAAAGTTAGTAGATGAGGAGCTTGGTGTACCAAATGTGGTGGAGGGCAAAGTAATTTACTATTATGTAATGCACCCTTAAGACCATATAACTAACCTCTCTTGGTACCATAATATTTAGATAGAAGGTCATTATAATCATGTTTCATACCCAAAAATAATTCTACATAAAATAATTATGTAAACTAAATTCAAACCTTTTCATTTCATGGTATTTTTCCATATGTTGTAAGAAACCTATCATACAAATGGCTTGCTATATCAGGGTGCTTGAAATATTGCATCTTGAACATCTTTCTTTTTAGTGCTTCCTTGAAATTAAACATATATTTTGCATTTTCTTTTGTAACCCTTCTACTAACCTCGACCCGTTTATCGGGACCCATTACTACTTCATTTCTATGCCTCATCATATCTATAAATCAATTTGTGGTTAGCCCAAGCCTCTCGTAAATATCAAGAAATGAGCTTAGATGGTGCACAACTATTTCTAAGCTTTCTCTACTCTCTGTAGGGACCTCCAAACTCCTAAGATATTTCCTCAATTTTGAATAATGATTTTTGCACCTTTGTAGTAGATTATTGGAGGTTTGTCTCCTAAAGAATCTCATTGATAATATCAGATGGATAAGTGGTATTTGGTGTATGGACTTCTTCTTGAATTGTCTGGCTTTGCTTACATCTACTTGGAGCAACATTTTCACCCTTTGGATCAATATATAAAATTACATAAATATAAAAATATGTAAACAAATGTATTCATACACATGCAAGATAGAAATGTACATGCATATGTACATACAATTCATTTACATGTACAAATTTGTTTTAACATATAAAAAAATTATATAATTTACCGAAATGATGTTGATCATGATGATCCGATTGAGATTGATGACCACCCAGAAAATTTTGACCACCCTGAGATTGATGACCACCCAGAGAATTTTGACCACCTTGAGATTGATGACCACCCGAAGAATGTTGACCACCGTTACACGATGACATAGTGACTGAAGATTCTAAAAAAAAATAGAAAAGCAATTCAATATATATGTGCACATGCATATGATTCTACTTATTTATCATTTAAGTAAATGCACACACACACGCACCCTGATTCATTTGATATTCTCTTTGATCCATGACCTCAATCTCCCCCTCTAGTAGATGCATGAGACTCTAGTGATGGTCACCTTGAGGAATCATGTCGTAAATTCTCATCCATCATATGGATATCTATAGATATATAGATGCATGAGATTTAAAAAGTTACCTCATGCATTTACAATTCTTTTTAAAATTGCTATTTAAAAAGATCAAGAATTCAAAAAATTGTTGTAACCCTTGAAGTTACCTCAAGAATTTAAAAATCTTGAAATTTCTATTTAAAAAGATTAAGAATTCAGAAAATTGATATAACCCTTGAACTTACCTCATGCATTTAATTGATGTAACCCTTGAAATTACAACATGCATTTTAAGGTCCTAAAATTGCTATAAAAACCATTGAAAGAATTTAGAAAATTAAGGTAACAATATAAAGCTTTGATGTAAAACTTGAAATTACATCATGCATTTTAAGAACTTAAAATTTCTATTTAAAAACATTGAAAGAATTCAAAAACATATTGTAGCAATCTGAAGCTCTTCATTTAAAATATATTCAAGGCTAAAAACACAAATGTTGAAGCATGCACATTTTGAAAATTAAATACAAAAATTTCGAAAACATGTCAAGTTCACATTTATAACTTACATAATGGGGGCACACTTGGTATAGAATTGGAAAAAACACATGGTCATTAAAAATGACACATTTATAACTAAAAAACACACACATATCAAAGATATCTTACAATGTCCATAAATAATTATTGATGGAGAACTTCTAAACACTAAATCATCTTCACAAACAAATCTTGAATTGCCATTCCCCCATACAATAGATCAATAGACAACCTATTAACATTTTCACAATGTCTTATGCTAAATGATTGAAATTGACTAACAATAGTTTTTGCTTCTCCATGTAGTTGTTTTAACCTCTCTTCTTTAACTTCGTACATGCCTTTCATTCCACTGCACACAAGTTCAAAATTGGTGAAGACTACAATTCCATTGTATCCATACTTCCTAGTTGTTTCTAAGCCTTCTATCAATGCAATATAATATGCTTCATTGTTTTTTGTTCTTCTAGGTACATACATTTGCCTTTGGAGGACTGTGTTCATCACAATATTACATAGTGCATAAGTAATCACTGCTTGCCCTAGATTGGGATAACAATAAACTTCTATGCCTAATGTCCCATTTTCAACCATGTTTAATGGGTTTTCTAATCCCTGTAAAAAACAAATTCAATAAAATGAATTAAATATATGTATACCTACTGTGATTGAATAATGGAATGATAATAAATAAATCCCTTAGTTTATGAGAGAATGATATTAAATAAATACCTATTGTAATTGAATAATGGAATACTACAAGGATTTAACCTAGTTCCAAGGTCACCTTCTATGTTCTCCTTCGAAATTTATACATGTGATTGATAGTTTCATTAAGCAATTATAAATTATGATGTTAGCAATTTATTGATTTCAGGAACTGGGTCTATATAAAAGCATTATTTAAATGCATGGCCAAGCATTTGTCGGTTGTCAAACCGATGGTCACATTCAAGATTCATATCACTATCACATCACTTGAATAATAATATCAATATTTTATTCACGGTGAATTGACTCAAAAGTTATGCATACCTTGGATAAAGTGAGAAAATAAAGGGCATAGGAGATTACCTCATGATAAGTTGGGAAAAGCTTTGACCTAGTTTTATAACTAGGTATAGGAAATTACCTTATGATTAGTTGGATAAGGTTCATGGATATTGGATCAACTTAATCTAGATGGTGTAAATATTTTGATTTAATGTATAAATATCAGCTGGTTTTCTATTTTTCTTGGAATTTACATCATTATATTTTTTATAAGATGTTGATGTTTTGTCATTTACATTATATTTTCTAATGTATAAATATATTAAGAATATTGAAGAACTCTATGACATAGATTTAACAACTTAAAATTATAATTATCCCAGCTTCCATCCTGACTTAACCCAATATTGACTTGATTAAAGTACTACAAACGTAAATATCATATTGTATCATCACAAAATACAAGGAATTTAACAAATCTAATATTGTACAATCACAAAATGGAAGAAATTTAATGTGTAAACATAACATTTAGTGAAGGGTTAGGTTGTGAAAATGATCATTGTTTAGACCAATCTGTCACAAGGCTAGGTAGCAGGAAAGGTTGTTTCAACTTGGTTGGATGATTAGAGAATTGCAAGAGGAAAACAACTAAATATCTCTAATTCAAATCAACTACAAATCTCTAATTCATTCAACTTAGCTTCAACTCAACTGAAGGTTTAAAGTATTTACTAATTTATTTTATGTTCATTCCATAGACACAAATCTTTCTAATTCAACTTAGCTTCAAATCACCCAAGTCCGAAAGTATTTCTTAATTTATTTTTGTTTTCATTCTTGGAAATTTAACATTTATTCTTCCTTGTTATAAAATTTGTTTATTAAATCTATAATATATGTTTATTTATATGCCATACATGGGTTTATTTATATGCTTCTTTAAAAACTAGAGTTAACAAAGGAAAAAAATTGAAAAATGATAGACTGATTTTATTCTAGTAAATTTAACACTTATATTACCTTGTTATAAAATTGTCTTACTAAAACTATAATACATGTTTATTTATATGGCCTAAAGGGGTCTATTTATATGCTTCTTTAAAAATATAGTTAACAAAGAGGAAAAAAAATTAAAATGAAAGATGATAGACCCAATTTTATTCTAGTAAATTTAATATCTATGTTGCCTTCTTAAAATTTACATATTAAAACTGAAATGCATTCTTTTAGATTATCTATTTATATGTTTCTTTAAAAATGAGAGCTAAAAAAAAGAAAAGAAAAGAAAAAAATAACTTGAAAACTGTAGACCTGCTTTTTACCAACCGAAAAAGCGAGCTTGATCCATTGAATTTTACCAATATTGTTATTACGTAATGCATATAAATGATAGTATGCATATTCAACCAAACTTTGATGTTTTGGAAGGTTCCAGCTAGGTAGAAATCTTGTTATATCAAGGTTCCAAGAAATTGTGTCTTGTGTTTAACCCTTGATCTCATGAAATTCTGAAATGATTTCCTAGTCACTTCCATATTACTAGTGTGCACATCATACACCACTGAGTTTGATTTTGGGTTTGTTGGTTTGTATGAAATCATAGTATAGTTTGTCCCTCAAGTTTTTTTTTTTTTCATTTGTTTTATTAAATTGAGAGTGTTGATTTAAATATGAATGTCTCTAAGCATATGTTTTCCAAATATCTATTTGTTTGTGTTTTCTTTTTCGATCTACTTATCAGGGATTGGAATTGAATCACTTTTTCTTAATTATTATTTCTTTTTGGTGTGTAATCTTGATTTTTGGAGATGATATTGATGATATTAATACAAAATGAAAAACTGAAAATGAATGGCTCTAATGTTTCAAGCTCCCATGTAAAAACAAGCAAGTAAAAAGCACAAAATGTTTGAAGATGAAAGTATACTAAAAGAAAAGTAGAAATTAAAGTGAGTTTCAATCCATAACCCAGGAAAAGTTGAAACAAAAGTATAAATTGAAGTGAGTTTCAATTCATGATTGAGGAAAAGATGAAATGAGGCATAATAGATCATAGTATATTTGCAGATTTGTAAAATATTATGAATAATGGAAGTTGGGTTAGATGAAAGTAACCATAAAGCATATCTTAACTTAAAAATATTAAGTGATATTAAAATGTTTAGAGCATTCTATATTTAACATGGATGGTATGCATTAAATAGATGAATAAATAAAATAATTCGTTATATATATATTATATATATATATATAATATATATATATATATATATATATATAATCACCAAAAGTATCACATAGGTGTTTATGCTGATAATATCATTTTATGTTATTTTGTTTTGATCCATACTAGCATATATACGCATTACGTAATAAAAATATTGGTAAAATATAATGAAATTTCGTTGAATATGGTGCAAGATGCAGAGAGGTGCAGGGCACGAGAGGGAGCAGCCTGCACGTCTCCAAAGGGGAAAGACTTGGCCTCATTTTTGGAATAATTTGGATGGTAGTACAAATGCAACATGTGGGGGCAGTGACAATTAAACCTTGCATTTCTTACATATCGATGGATAGATGTGTACCCTAAAATCCCGATAAATGGAGTAGTGTAAGATGAAACGCCCCCATGTAAACCTCTCAAAGATGGCACTACTTGCAGATCATATCTAACTGAGTGAGATGGTGTTTCTCCTTTACTCAAAGTCTATGTGAATCTGCATTGAACCAGCCAAAAGGAATATGGAAGGTGAGTCGAATTTCAATGCATGTACAAAGGTTAAACAATGAACTTGTTCCACACTTCCATAAGTGCTCTACATAAAAGGATATCTTTAGTTCTAACCCACCCAATAGGTTTGTTGAAGTAACTTATACATTCTACCTAAAGATGTCATAAATTCATCATGTTTAGCTCCTACCTAATAGTTAAGAAGTGGATGTTGAAATTTGGTACCAGAGGACAGGTGGTTCCCTTAGGCTTTGATCTTTGGCCTAGGGAAAAGTGTTCAAAAGATTTTAATTTTTCTCCTAAAGTAACTTTATAATTTTTATAAAGTTAAAATCTAATTTAAAAGTGACTTTAAGTGATAAAGTTACTAAGTCTAATTTTAAAGTGACTTTTATAAAGTCAATGAAAAATTAGAAAGGAAAAGTGACTTTGGAAATAAATGACTAAGTGGGTCTTTATTAAAGTGGGGGGAATTAAAAAATAGAAAGTGAGATTTAAATGTGCATTTAATCTCAGCCATTGATCTAAATCTATTTCAGCCATTGGATTTAGGGATCACCCAAAAGTCACTTCGATCACCCAAAAGTCATTTGGAGTTATATTAAGGGAGGAAAAGGAGGAAAATATCACATTCAATTCAATTCCTTCATGAGAAGATTGAGAGAAGGAGAGCAAGAGAGCAAGGGAGATTTCTGGACAGTGAGCTGCGGAGTATCAGCAGCAGAGTTTCAGCAGTGGAGTAACAACAGTGAAGTTTCAGCAGGGCAGTTTTTCAGCAAGGCTGAAATAAGTTGTAAAAGTTTGCTTGCTGATTTTTGCTGAATATTTCTCTTCCTGTAAAAAGACATTTTTCAGAAATAAAGAAGAGCTCTCAAACTGGTTTTCCCCAAGAGTTGTAGGGGGTTTTTCCAGGGTCACGTTGACCAAAAATATCAGTTTTTTAATGTGTTTTAATGGCTGTTTATTACTGCTGATTTTTATTTCTGCAATTTCCAGCATTCTGTAAATTTTCCAGAATTTGTGTTTTCAGCAAATTTATTTTTT
>APFE031405651.1:102542-121394 GCA_000404065.3 Pinus taeda | reverse complement strand
TAACCAGGGCAATGTCGCGTAAACAGGGAATAAAACACTGTTTTTTAGATTTTGGACCAGGTCTGGAAGGAGGGGTTGCCCTAGGCCATGAATGCAGCATCACAAACCATAATAGTGAGATTTGGAGCTATAACATATTTCAACCCAAAATCTCATGGGGGAGCAAACATCTTCTACCCCATATTGAGAAATAGGTGATATAGGGGAATACATCTCGACCCATTTGATTTCCCACTAATATTCCCAACAATGACCATTAATAGTCATGTGGTATAGCACCTGCATCATAATCATCTTGGCTTGTACACCCCCAAGTACACTCTCAACCCATTGGCCAAACAAGGAGTGCTATTCCCAACAAGCCTAGCTTGTGGGTATGATGCCAACTGGGGTGTACTCTACAAATACCAAGATAGGGGAGAAACATCTCCAACCCTCTAGGTAACAGATAGGGGAGAAACATCTATGACCCTATTTTCCAGAGATCGCTCAACTCTAGGAGCCTTCTGTTTTGGAGAATTTGGTATCTACTGATAAATACTAATTCCCTAGATAAGTAGCCATATCTAGAACAACAGTTTAAAGTGTTTTAGTCTTTTCCTATAAGAAATAGATAAGATGAGAAGATGAGAAGGCCTACTTGTAGTTTCTCTTTCCTCTCATCTCCTTTCTATCAATCCCATCACTCCTTCGCGTACTTAATACACTTGAGAAGTACCTGTTAACACAATAGAAAACAAGGAATCAATCAAAGCAAAAGATCTATTGAATATAAGTGAATGGAATCATATATGTTTCACACATATAAGCATTATAAAACAATACAAACATATGGGAGAAAGGTTCAAACACTTTATTGAATAGAAGAAGGAATTACAACCATTTGTGTTTGATTCAAAGCCATTCGTCCAGCTTGGATCCCATCCACATCACATCAAAAGAATGACAAACTTGTAGCATTGCAATACTTGCTTCAAAGCAAAATCTCATAGTAGCATTATCTCCTTACAATTCAACATAATCTAGTCCTTGATCACTTAGAAGAGTAGTTCATTTATAAGGAGATGAAGGAGGTTTTGTCATAAATGGTGGCATTGAATGGCTTTCCATACTTAGAATTAGTTCCATGGAGGAAGGGATGAGAGGATAGGATGCAACTTAACTCATTCCTCATCCATTTTCGAGCTTATAGGAGTTGATAAGTGAGGGAACCTTCTAGATGATTCCAAAAGATAAGAATATTCCCCAAACCCTATGTGAATTTTGCTCAATCTCACCCAGTGCAGGTGAAAGGAGGCCTAAGTGCTCTGCAGAGCACCCTGGCATGGACTTAACTACTCTACAACACACTCTTACATGGGCCTACATGTGCTAGTCCCTTTAGAGGCTATTTCTGGATGTCTTCAAATCATGAAACCATTTGGGAAAGAGGCATTCAAAGGGGTGACTTGTTTAGGGCATGTAGCAACTAGAATTAGGGTTTTACGAGCCCTAAACACTGATCTGGATGATGGGATTGATTTGCCCAAATGGATCTGTAACAAATTCCCCCTAAAGCATGAAGTCGGAAAAATGCCAATGCCAAATGAAATTCTTTACGATGTGATGAGGAGTTATCGAAGTGGAAGTTGACCTGCATCAATTACAATACATATATCATGATATTTTTTATTTTTAAATGAATTTCTAAGGGAAGGCATACCCATTCTCAGCTTATAAAATTTCATTACATGTACATAAAAAATCATCTATAGATATTGACCCATGATCAGAATGACAATCAATGTAAATCCATTGTACATATGATTTAGTACTCCTGAAATCGTAGCCCGGATGGATCAAACTAGATCTGGGGTCTTCTATCTCATTCAATCATTCACTCAAGTATGAGTCTAACCATGTGAATATATGATCTGAATTCAAACATGGGACGACATTGTCTGATTACCAGCCAATGATGTAAGCTGTTAATGGACATGAGAGAAATCACCGATAATGATAATGATCCTCAAGGTACTGTAGTACATTCTGCATGGTGTAAATGAATGATTTGATGTCAAACACCATGCAAAGTCTTTTGGTCGAAGGTCATTGATGTCAACCTATCGCTGGAAGTGAGAAACCTGCCATTCATATATGCAAGACTAAAGGTACTAGAAGGGTTTTTCTAAGTTAACTTCTTGGATAATGCGTTGATTTCGACAAGAAGTGACTCATCGCAGGAGGGCCTTGATGTATCCCACATCATGACATGAAATAAGTGTAGTGATTTTGGAGATGGAATTGGACTGACGACACAAAGTTTAGGAATGGTGGACATGAAAATGAACGTTTGCGGTATTGCATAGGATGAATTTTGATTGGATGACTTCTCTTGAACATGTCGATGACACTAAAATGAATTGGTAGCATTGACCTGTTGATGCCTCAAAAATCGCTGCAACAACAATGGGGGATAACCACCCGGTCCGGACCTTAAAGCAGCTCCTTTTCCGTTTGGTGTGGTGGCTCCGACTGGTTTAACTAGGTCTAGTTACCTTCTCCCTATTGCTATTGATTTATAATGTATCTTTAACTACCAATAGACAGGGATATCGGATCACTTCTTCTTGCTGATCAGGCAAGAGAATGACCCTTAAGCTGATTTGGGTTCAGCCAAGCCACAACTAAAGTTTTGCCTCTTTGAGGAGAGGACTTAACAGAGTGTATAATTTACTCTAAATGCAAGCTTATTCTATGATGCAAGAAAAAGAAACTAATCTAAATCCTATCTTAATTAGTCAGATATATATCTAACCCAACTAAGAGCAAGATAATCAAAATATTGGGATTTAAATATGTCTTGTTTATAATGAATATCAAGTTAATGAAGTAGTTCAATTAACTGATATTATGGTTACCAAAACACATTCTATTGAGACCTTAAAACTTGAAATAATAAACCAATAACATTCCAGGAAGTAGTTCACAAAAATGATATTGATTATCAAATCAATAAATCCAATAATTGAATAATGATATGTGGAAATAGTTCACAACACATTACCATTCAATAGATCGGTTTCATAAGACAGATTTCAGAGTAAGTAGTTACTCAAAAATGAGAAATTAATCCATAAAAACAGAGATACATAATAACAAGATTGAGACAAATTACCCATATTGACAATAGTGCACAAATATAAATAAAATGACACATTCCTGTCACCATAAAATTAAAACTGATATTTGAAACAGTAGTATTAGAAATACCAATTTATTGCATCCATTTCTCTGTCCTTGATCTCCAACAGCCCTTTACATTGCCTGAACTTCTGCCTTCAAAACTAGAGCCACAATAGTGCAAACTTTGCCCCTCACACATAATTCAAGATACAAAGGGAAAATCCTCAATAATCCCCAGATCTGAGATTTTTTCTCCTCTCTCCTACAACTCTAAATTCCTATTACAATAGTGCTTTCATGGAGTCTAAAATTGCAGAGAAGAGCAGCCCTTATTACATTCTGCAATCTATTATTTATACTATTTGCAAAGGAATTTTGGAGAGGAGAGTTTGTTGAAGAGAAATCTGTCAAATCCAATTTTATTTGTTTAAAGTTCCTATCTTTAATTTCTGGAGCATTCTCATTGATTGAAATCATTTTTTCCATATTTCTTCTACTGTTTTCCTACAAGAAGAAACCAAAATAAATTAAAATGCAATAATAAAATCAAAATGGCATCGCTGGCATTTAAATCAAATCCAATCAAATAAATAATTGAAAATAAAATATAAGCTTACTTTATTGATTCTTGGGATGGTTTGATTGGCAAATGATATTATTGACCAATGGATCTGCAATTAGAAGAGGCTTTGGACAAATGAAATTGAAGAAAATAACTCAGAAAATTGATTTTGTTTTCAAAATTCGGAGCTTGATCTTCTGCCTGATTTTTGACTAAATAAATGATTAAATATGTTGGTGAAACCTCCTCCAAAGTGTTCTCCTTGATTTTCTCTTTCCAATGAGCCGTCCTGGGCCTCATTTGGCCAAGTATAACTCAATCTATGAGCCTCCAAAGTTGATGGGTCAAATCTGACATGAATCTAGAAATTTTATTGCTAGGCTAAAAATCAAAATTCTCATTAAAAATTAAATCCTAAATTAGAATTCTAATTAACTCTAAATTAATTGTTAATTATAAACTAAACTAATTATTAATTAATATTAATCTATTTATTAATTAATATCTAACTAACTAAAATATTAACTATTTATAAACTAATTAATATGAATATAAATAATAATTAACAAACTAATCTAATTAATAATTAATAATAATTAAATTATATATATTAATTAATTAAAATTATTATTTAAATATTAAATATCAATTAAACTAATCCTACCACTCCCATATAACTACCCTTTTTTCACTTTACCCATACGTATGATCAATACCAAGCTTTTTAATAAAACTTAATTAATACATCATGCCCATATGCCTTTCGGGCTTTTTTTTTATAAATTTCGACCATCGGGGATAAGAGGCCATCGGCAATCGGGAGACTTGAGAGGATGGTTAAACTTGCTTTGTATGAAAGCTCCGATCCGATCAGCGATCGGGAGATTTGACTTTTCGCAATCGGAGAGTTGGGGGAGTGTGGTGTCAGGGTTGTTTAAAATATGTCCCGAACAAAACCTCCGATGCGATTAAAATTCCCAATGTGATCCGAACAAATTTTATTATTTATTTTTATTTTTAAATTTTCATTTAATTAAATTAATTATATTTAATATTAATTAACTTGATTAAATTAAAATTTAATATTGAACATCAATTTTTTAATTTGATTTGATTTTTATATTTTATTTTGGCTTATTTTATAAACTACGGCGATTTTTAATAAAAATGAAAATTAAACTACAGTTATTTTGAAACTAAATGAAAAAATAAATTACAGTCATTTCGAAATTATGATTTTTCGAGATTAGTAATTTGTTTGAAATATTTGAGTAAATTACTAAAATCCCGATGCTTTATGATTTGGCTGCATAACTGAAAATGAAAAATGTTAGTAAAAACTCACTATGGGTTAATATTTGAAATGAATGCATTATTAAACTAATTTATTTACAAAATGCAATATTGTACATTTTAAGTATTCTTAACCCAGGCTACATAAATGATGACACTTCAAAGGAGTGTCATTTTCAAACCAGTTGACCAAATGAGGCGAAACAAGCATCAATGGGAAGCTTATAAAAAATCGATTCTAACAAAGCAATCAAAACAAGAATCCAAAGAAAATGTAAAATTAACAAAGTGTAGGGCAATCAACTAAATAAAAATCCAAAAAGGTGTTTAGCCAAAAAATTTATAGAAAGGGTCCCCATTATTCGAAGTGGATGCATCAATAATGGGGGGGGTTGTGTTTTTACCACAACAGAACCTAACAGGCCTAACCCTAGCATCAAAGGTTTCTCTTCTTGTACTTGTATGCTTAGTTTATTTCATAGATTAATGGTTGAGGTGGTTTTATCATTATTTCCTTACAAGTAGTTGTGAATTTGATTAGTTTGCTTCCATTTGTGCATTGTTTTAGCAATAGCTTAGAAAAATAAAAAAATACCAAAAAGGATGATAGCAAGTGGATTTGGCCTCACTCTTCCCTTCAGGGACCATGGTTTGCGAAAAGAACTCCTATCCAACCCCAAAAAGACAAAATTCTGATTTCTTATGGAATTTAGGGTTTTTTGCTACTCAAGCTAGCGTCTTTTTAGTTTTCAAGAATAGGATTCAATTGTCATTTATGATATATTTAGCCTTGCATTAGATCTCATAGTATTTCACATTATTCTAAAAGTATTTCCATGCATGAACTAGGAAACTAGATAATGAAATTCAGTTTTCTTAAGTTGATTGAAAACCTTTTTTATTTGACATGATTCATGGATAAATGCCAGTGATTGATGTAGTGAAGGAAGATCTCATCACTAGCAACCCCAACCTAACCTCATCCATCCATGATCACCAAAAGCCACTAAGTCCCTCAATCAATTCATCATTCCATAAGAACATCTTCCCAAGTTTGTTGAGCAAATCCAACCATCTCAAAAACTCTGTTTTGAGCTCTAAAGATGTCCTAGCCAATCCCTTGCTTTATTTCTCCCTTCATTTACCTTCCCTAAGTCCCATACCAACTTCCAAATCACTCTTATTGCTCTCGGTCGAATCCTATAGGAGCATTAGGACATCCTGTAGGACGACCTGTAGTGGCTCGTTTTGAGGCCGATTTGTGAAAAAAGCATCCTTAAGGATAAGAGAAGACCCTTACTTGCCTCCCAAGCCATCTAACCTTTCACCACCATCTCTAACCCACATGCCACATCACCAAGAAAATTCAGCATTCATATTTTCACACAAAAAAGGAAAAAAAAGGGAAAAAGAGTTATTGTGTTCATTTACATGCACAATAGTAAAGTGTTTGATTATTTCAGATTGCATCCCTATGACACTAGGATTACACACATGTTAACTTAGAATTATTTTGAAGAAAAACCTCTTAGCAATTTTTTAAATGAGTGGTGTGTTTAAGCATTTGATTTTAGTCTTTCCTTACTACAGTAGGCAATATTTCAGTTTTCCCAATTAGTGAAAAATTCCCCTTTCCTCATTGGTAATCAAGCTTCTTACAAATCAATAGAAGGTTTGTTTGAGAAACCATAGTGGTCTCTTAACAGCTCAATAGTAACAAAGAGTGAACCCATTGCATCTGCTTGTGTATACAACACTATCACCTCCAAGTTTGTATGAACCTTGGGTTGATAAAGTAAAGTTGGTAGCCCTAGGAGTTGCAACATCCTTGCTGCAATACTCATGCTCATCACTTTTTGGCGCCGTTGCTGGGGAGGTGTCTGAGTAAGATGTGATATGTGGTTTCTTTCTTCCATTTCTTATCTCTGACATTCTACTATTAGCTTCATTTCTGCAAAAGTAATTGTAAATTGGTTTGATTTCTTTTCGATTCTGCAAGTGAGATTTCATTCAGAAATTAGTTTTCATTCAGTTTGTTATTTCAAGTCTGCAATTAGTCTCAAAGATTGGAAAAAACTCAAAGAAAACAAAACACTTCTTTCATTCCTTGTAGGAATAAAGATAACTTAGGAAAATTTCTACCAAATACCCCCACCACTTCAAACAACCAACCTTCCCTCTTCTTCGGTGGCTATGAATTGGAGGACCCCTTATGTGAACAACCAGAGATTTTTGAAGAACTTACAGGGGGAGAAGAAGGAGAACCCATTCCAACTAACCTAATGGATGAAAATAGAAATGACAAAGGAGATAGAGAAAGAATTGAGGGTGCCTTTCCCATTAGAGAAACTAATGGGGATACCAAGATGAAAAGCATAAGCCCCTATGCTCTTCCTCATTTCCATGGCTTGACCTCAGAAGATCCAAATACTTTTTTGTTTGAGTTTTCCATCATATGCAGAACTTATGATTACACCACTGATGATCAAAAGTTAAAATTATTCCGATCCACCCTCAAGGATACAGCTCTGCGTTGGTTCATGGGTTTACCTAGGGATAACATCACAACCTGGGCTTAGATGCAGCAAGCCTTCAACAACAAGTATTGATACTATTGAAGGTCCAAAGACACTAAAGAGGAAATTTTTAGGATGACCTTTGGGCATGATGAATCCCTAGAGAATTATGAAGAAAGATTCTAGCTTAGCTACAAAAGGACCAGGTGCACACTTGATCCTAAGTCACCGAAGCTATTCCTTCTCTGAGGGGTAAGGGAAGATCTTCTAGACACCATAAACTTGCTAGCAGGAGGGGACATCTACTAGCTACCATATAAAGATATCAACATTTTCTTTAGGAACCATTCTAGGGTAGGTAGGAAAAAGGGTAGGGGTAGTCAACCAATGGTCAGCTCTTCCTCTTTCAACACATCCATAAAAGGTGAAATTGGAAATATGTTGGAAGATTTCAAGAGTGAAACGCTGCAAACCCTTTCCCTACAGATGGACACTACGCACATCAAGAGAAAGCAGGAGGAAGCCGAGAGAGCACTAGCCATATTCTGCTCTAGATGCACAAGGAAGCACCCTAGGAATGAATGTCCACTAAAACTTATCGAAATCTTCTCGGTCTGTGAAGAAAACCACTCCACGGACTAGTGCCCTTCTCTACCTAGACTAAACATTGTGTATGAGGGAACTGAAGGGGTGACTGAACATCTCTACTACATAAATAAAAAGAGACCCCATGGGCCTCAGCCATACTAGCAGGGGATACAAGGGTCATCCCATGCATATTACAACCCTAACCAGAGCACATCCATTCATCTCTCCTAGTCTACACCTTCTCCTTAGTATTTTGCACCTCAGTACCATTCCCAGCTGATCAACTAGTCATTTTAGCCATATACTCCACCACGACCTTAGTGGAATACAACACCCCAAGGGTGGAGGCCCCCATACAACAATGCTCTAGCTTTATTGCCTTCGCCTTCTACTCAACCACAACTTTTACACCTTGCTCAACCTAAACAACCTCAAATGCCTTCCCATCCAAATCCGAACCCAAACAATAGATGGACACAACAAGTATACAGTGGAGAGAAATCCTATCCTGCTTATGTTGTGGAGATTCAGGAAATCAACCTAAGATCTGGGAGAGTGCTCTCGAACAACCAACCTCCATCTCCACCTAGGGAGAGTGAGGAGGAGAGAGAGGAAATTATGCCTAGAGTGAATCCACCACCCTTTCCTAAGAGATTAACTCAGTCAGTCCAGCCTACCCCAGAAGAGAATGAACTTTTGGTTGAATTGAAAAATCTATGTGTCAAAATTTCACTTCTCCAAGCCATTAAGGATGTACCTATTTACCACACGTTGAATAAAGAGAATTGTTTCAAACATCTATAGAAAATCTATGTAGGTTAACTTGATAATGCAATATAAATCAAAGCACAATACTATAACCTACTTCTACTATCAATTTGTGGAAGCTTAAAGATCGAGCTGAACAATAGAACCAGACGAAGAAGAATCAATGGCACAATACACATGAAAATTCTTTGGGGAAAGCCTCAGCTAAAATCCCCACACTATTGTATTATCATAAATGGTGGAAATACATAGGAACTATACAAAGCCTTAGCTCTCACAGCTAGCCAGATCTTAGTACAATCCTCACAAATGCTCACATGCAATCTTGGCTTCTCTCTAGCCTTCCTCTCTGCCCTTCAAGCTCCTATTTCCTTTTATTTTTCCTTGTGGATGATTAGCCTTCAACCAAGTGGAAAACCTCCTCCAAAAATACACAATCCTCAAGGATTAAATCCTTGACTGCATGCATGAGTTTTCTCCATGAGAAAACACATGCAACTAATAGTACATTGTCCTTGACATTAATCTCAACTGGGTCTTTCTCAGAATAGGCATGCATGAGTTTCTGATGAGGGAATCTTCAGTTAACTGGACTAGCACTAGTTGAGTGCATTAATGCATCAACTGACTGTTAACTCGCTATTAGTTCCTCAAACAGTTTGGAACTAATTTAACTGGACTTAACTTAGTAAACTGAGTTAACTAATTCAAATTCAAATATAACTCAATATTATCTCCTTAATGTAAGGGATAACTCTTGCATGACTTCAGAAAGACTTCTAACTTGAATTTCTCCAACTAATTAATTTAAAATAAATTAATTAATTATTTCCAAGTCGTTGTTAAGACTAAATTCGATTTTAATGCACAATTTAATTCAAGGACAAAATTAAATTGGAATATTCTTGTTTCCATATTTCAATACTCCCTCTCAACAAGAAAGGGATTATCTACCACTCCGATCCTGTCTCTATGGAACTCGAATTTACACTTTGACAATGCCTTTGTCAAAATGTCAATAACTTTCTCCTTTGTCGAAATATACTGCAGCAACATGATCCTCCTCACTACACAATCTGTGAGATGATGATACCGGATGTCATGTGCTTGGACCTATCATGAAATACTAGATTCTTAGAGATTTTGATACAACTCTGATTATCACAATAGATCACAATTGGATCCATCCTCTAATCAAACAAACCAACTAGGTTTTTTCGCGTCCAGATGGCCTCACATGTTGCCAGACTTGCAGCCATGTATTCTGCCTCTACTGAGCTAAGTGCAACCAACCTATGTTTCCTGTTGTACCAAGAAACTGCCACTGACCCAAGGTTGAAAATCCCTCATGATGTGCTCTTCTGATATGATGGACTCCTTGTCGAATTTGCATCAGTGAAACCCTATAACTTCACTCCATCTCTCCGTCTGTAACATAATCCATATTGAGATGTGCCTCTGAGGTATCTCAATACATGCTTTGTCACCTTCCAAAACATCTTGGTAGGCTTAACCATCACTTGACTCATCTGGTTCACTGCATAGCTCAAATCTAGTCGTGTGTTCACTAAGTACATCAGTGAACCCATAAGATGCCTATACACAATAGCCACTACCACTTCTCTTGAAGTAGTAACCTCCTTCCTCCAGTTACCTACTATAGGAGTCTACATGGGCTTTCACTTCTCCATGTGGAATCTCCTGAGTATCTCATTGGCATACTTGCCCTTAGACACAAACAACTCCCCATCCTTCTGCCACACTTCCATGCCAAGGAAGTAATGCGTGAGAACCATGTCTTTCATCTCAAGTTCTCTTGCAAGGTCCTCCTTGCAAGACACGATCAAGTGATTATCACTAGTCAATATGAGATCATCAACATAAAGTAGATGATCAATAGCTTACCTTTCACCACGATGTGGTATAGGTTCGCATCCACTTCACTCTTTGTGAAACCCAACCTGGTGAAGTAGTTGTCTATCCTATTGTACCAAGCACGAGGTGCTTGCTTCAGCCCGTACAACGCTCTCTTGAGTCGGCACACATGCAACTCATGATTGAAGGTCTCAAAACCTTCTGGCTACTCCATGTACACCTCTTCCTCAATCTGGCCATTGAGGAATGCAGTCTTCACATCCATCTGATGGATCTTCCAACCCATCTGTGTTGATAGTGCCAACATAGATCTGATAGATGATTACCTTGCGACAGGAGAAAAAGTCTCATCATAGTTAATCCCCTCGACCTGTGAAAAGCCATAGGCACCAAATATTGCCTTTTTCTTCTCCACACTACCACTAGCAGCTTCCTTTACCTTGTAAAGCCAACGAGAACTCACAACTGACTTGTCTTTGGTCTCAGAACCACAACCCAAACACTATTATGAACTATGGAGTCATACCCCTCCACCATAGTGTCAACCCAAAGCGGCTTTTGCACTACTTCCTCAAATGAAGATGGCTCGGTCTCAACACATTCCCCAACAAGGACCATGTATCCAGTGTACCTCTCAGGTGTCTTCCTTTGTCTGCTTTGAGAAGATGGTGCTCCCACTTTCTCTCTCACATCCTCCAACAATCTATCAACTTCTCTTCTACACTTCCGTCCATCTCTGGAAGACTCTTCTTGAGTGGATGTCTCCACTCTTGGAACCTTTGCATGTAGCTTCTCTACATCAGTTTGAGGCTCCTCCTCTTTAGGAACCAATAGTTCCTCCATAGCCTATAGTTGAAGCTCCCTCCCAAGGGAAACTCGCATGGCCTTCTGCTCATCAAAATTGAGATCTCTGCGAACTACTATCCTCCAACTGGTAGCAAAATACACTTGATAGTTGTGAGGTGTACCAGTGTACCCCACAAATATCCCCAACTCTGCTGTCAGCTCAAGCTTCTTCCGTGCATCCTTTGTCGCATGTCAATATACTGATGAGCCAAAGATCCTGAAGTGACCCACATCTGTTCTCTTACTGGAGAAAGCTTCCTCTAGTGTCTTCATCCCAAGTATGCGATGTGGGCTTCTATTCTGCAAATAGAATGTTGTGTTGCATGCCTCTGCCCACAAGTGAATTTGTAGGCCTTGGTCATGCAACATTTCCCGTGCTACCCCTACAATAGTTTTGTTATTCCTCTCGACCACCCCATTCTGCTCTGGTTTATGAGGTGTCGTCAACTCTCATTTAATTCCTTCCACTGCACAAAAGTCCTTAAACTCTTGAGAGACATATTCTCCACCGTTGTCACTTCTCAAGGCCTTGATCTTCTTCCTTGACTCTTTCTCGACCAAAGCTTTAAACTCACAAACTTTGTGAAATTTTGGTCCTTCTTCTGCATGAAATAAATCTATCATTTATGAGAATAGTCATTAATGAAAATCACATAATACCTTTGCTTCACCGTGGATGCCATCAAGAATGGTCCACACAAATCAGTATGAACTCGCTTTAAGATAGCCTCTGCTCAACTGTCTCGATCATGAAAGGAAGACTTGGTGTAGTTTCCCAAGGTACAACCTTTTCATGTGTCAACTTGCTCAAGTTTACCTTTGGAAAGTCCTGTAGATGTCTGTTGCATTATCTTCAAAGCCCTATGATGCAAATGGCCCAACTGTGTATGCCACAACTCACCAATGTCTTGGATTTAAACCAATTTTTATTTTGTACTCAATGTTGCACAATCATCTACCTCTAGTTTTTAGAGATTCTTCACTCTAATCTCTATCCTCTTGGTTTGACCCATGTCTATGTGTGTTAGGAACGCATTTCCTTTACTAAAGACAACATCGTAGCCTTTTTCCTCCAACATCGCAATCGATACCAAGTTCTTCTTCAGTCCAGGCACATGCATCACATCTGTCAAGTTGAGAGGAGCTCCATGCTCCCTCTAAAAAGCATCCATGCCCACTCCTAAAACACTATACCTTCCATCATCACCCATCTCTATGTGCATCTTGAGGTCTTTCTCCTCTAAGGCACTGAAGAAATTTTTATCATCGATCATGTGGAAAGAGGCTCCACTGTCAAAAATACCAAACACAACCCATCATCGATGACACCATGCATGTGATGAGGGTAAAGTCCACTTCGATCTGAGAGGCTAATGCCTCACCTTATGATCCTTCTAAGAATCCCTTCTTGGACTTCTTCGATGGGAAATTAGTCGCATAATGTCCCGTCTTGTAACAATTAAAGCATCTTACTTTAGACATGTCACCCTTCTTCCCTCCATGAGAAGAATTCAATTTGAAATGGGAAGCCTTCCCTTTCCCTTTCCTTGCCTTACTTGCTAAGGCCAAATTTTCTTCATGATCATTCTTGGATGAAGAACCATCTCATGTGATCCTCCTGATCTCCTCCTGCATAAGTTCTAACCACAGTCGTTCCGAATCTGATAGTTTCTCCCTTCCATTCATAGAGTCCTAGTAGCTATTCCAACTCTTTGGAAGGCCAAGGAGATGGAGGCTCACCATATCATCATCGGCAGTAGTTATTCCCACACTGCGAAGCTCATCTCTGTAGGTGGTGAGCTTGTTCAGATATGTGGAAATAATATCACCCTTTTCCATTTTGATTCTTTGAAGCTTATCCTTGAGCACCAATTTCCTCTAGTCACTACTGTTCTAGTAGAGGTCGTTCAATGTCTTCCACATTTAAAATGGAGTATCATTCCCATGGAGACTCGAGACAATATGGTCTCAAACTACCTCAAGGATGATCCATCTCACCTTCGCCACACACTTCTTCCACTCAGCCAACTCTTGTGCATTAGTTGAAGTTGCCGTTGGTATTTCTTGATCAATGAATTCCTTCAAGCCATTGTCTTCTAATACAGCCTCCATTCTATCTTTCCATGCTATGTGATTTGAGCTACCTTCCAAGGCATACTCGAGTCTCAATTCATAGAACGCCATTGGCCAACCTTGAAGTATGATATGAATTCTATTTTCACCTGCAATCCCAGACTTCAAACTTTGAATTCTCTTCTCAGTATACTATTCACAGCTCTGATACCATGTAGAAAATCTGATGGTAGGTTAACCCGGTAATGTAATATAAATCAAAGCAGAATATTATAACCTACTTCTATTATCAATTTGTGGAAGCTTAAAGATCAAGTTGAACAATATAACCATAAGAATAATAATCAATAGCACAATACACATGAAAATACTTTGGAGAAAGCCTCAACTAGAAACCCCACACTATTGTATTATCATACATGGTGGAAATACATAGGAATTATACAAAGCCTTAGCTCTCACAGCTATCTAGCTCTCACTACAATCCTCATAGATGCTCACAGGAAATCTTGGCTTCTCTCCAACATTCCTCTCTTCCATCCAAGCTCCTATTTCCTTGCGTTGTTCCTTGTGGAGGATTAGCCTTCAACCAAGTGGAAAACCTCCTCCAAAACTGCACAATCCTCAAGGATTAAATCCTTGACTGCATGCATGAGTTTTCTCCATGAGAAAACACATTCAAATGATAGTACACTATCCTTGACATTAATCTCAACTCAGTGTTTCTTAGAATAGACATGCATGAGTTTCTGATGAGATATTCTTCAGTTAACTGGAGTAGCACTAGTTGAGTGCATTAATGCATAAACTAACTATTAACACACTATTAGTTCCTCAAATAGTTTGGAACTAATTTAACTGGACTTAACTTAGTAAACTGAGTTAACTAATTACAACTAAAATATAACTCAATCTTATCTCCATAATTTAACAGATAACTCTTGCATGACTTCAGAAAGTCTTCTAAATTGAATTTCTCCAACTAATTAATTTCAAATAAATTAATTAATTATTTCCAAGTAGCTATTAAGACTAAATTTGATTTTAATTCAAGAAAAAATTAAATTGGAATATTATTGTTTCCATATTTCAACAACATACATGGAGGTGAAAAAGAGACACCCCTACCATTACTGTCATTGGACAGTTGTCCAACTTAATGTTGGGGCAGATAATTTTCCTAAAGTATTTAGACCCTGGAAGCCCTATAGTAGATGTGCACATAAATGGCACCATTGTCCCACACACCTTGGGGCTGGCACTAATGTAATGACTAAGGACACCATGCTCAAGCTCAATCTTCAAGGTTCATTAAGAAAGACCACAACAACTTGTAGCTTTCAGACCATTCCATAGTAGTGACTAAGGGAATCACTGAGGATGCGATGGTCTCCATCGAATCCTGGGAGTACCTTGCAGACTTCCTAGTTCTCCAGCCTATGGCCAAGCTTAGTGGTTATCCTCTCATACTTGGGAGGCCTTGGTTAGCCACTGCCGATGCTTACATCAACTGTATGGTTGTAAATATGAATATAAAAATGGGAATCTGTTCAAGCAGTTAGTCTTGTACCCTCTTGCTCAGCCATATTTAGAACATGACTTACCTTTATGGCTATAAGAGGAGGAATAAGATGAAATCTACTCAACCCAACTCTATACCCTAGAAACTGCCATGGGAGGAGGACAACCGGATGAAGATGATTTGATTGAACACATACTCCAAAGTCCAACTCCCAGCACCTTGTCCTTAGTGCAAGTAGTAAAGAAAAACCAAGATCAACCATCAATTTGATCTATGCTTAGTTGATTCAAACCCTACCCATGTCAAAACAATAGAATTTGGCCCTGAGAGAACTTTGAAAATCAATCCCTCTCTTTTTGTACACCAAGAAGAAAAGTTGTGCAACATGATAAGGGAACATATGGATTCCTTTGCTTGGAGTTACAAAGAAATGAAGGGAGTGAACCCCTCGACATGTGCTCACCACATTTATATCAAGGAAGGTTGCAAAACAATCTGACAACCCAAAAGGAGAATGAGTCTAGCTCTCAAGGATATAGTCAAAGAAGAACTGCAAAAGTTGTTGGATGCAAGATTCATTTACCCTATCTCGGACAATGATTAAGTTTCTCCTTTGGTGTTGGTCCCAAAGAAAAATGGGAAGTGGAGGATTTTTGTTGATTACAGAGAGTTAAACAAAGCAACAAATAAGGACCATTTCCCTCTACCTTTCATTAACCAAGTGCTAGATGGCTTGTCAGGGAAAAAGTTTTTCTCTTTCCTAGATGGATTCAACAGGTACAGCCAAATCCAAATTAGCCTAAAGGACCAAGATAAAACCATCTTCACTTGTCCTTGGCATAATTTCTCTTATAGGGTCCTTCATTTTGGCCTATACAATGCCCCTACCACTTTCCAGAGGTCAGTCCTGAGTATATTTTCTAAGCTCATCCATGATGGAGTAGAAATTTATATGGATGATTTTACACCCTATGGGTGTGATTTCTAGGAGGCTTTGTCCAACTTGGGTAAGGTGTTGAACAAATTCATTGAAATGAACTTGTCCCTTACTTCCGAAAATTGTGAGTTCTTGATGACAATAGGGACTATTCTAGGTAATTCAATATCCCAGAAAGGACTGCAGGTGGACCCAAATAAGATAGCCATCATCAAAAGGGTCCCACCTCTGCAAAAACATAGGGATGTCAAAAGTTTTCTAGGTTTAGATGGATACTATAGGAGATTTATAAAATACTTCAGCAAGTTAGCTTCTCCCTTATTTGGGTTGTTGGCCAAAGACTCTGAATTTTTATGGTCAGAAAGCTATCAAGAGGCCTTGGACACCCTAAAGGACAAGTTGACCACTACACTTATTCTTTGAGGCCCAAATTGGGCCCTTCCTTTCCATACACATGTTGATGCCTCTCACAAAGCCATAGGAGTAGCTCTAGGCTAGATAGATTACAAGTTACCTTATGCCATTTACTTCATTAGTAAGAATATGTCAAAAGCCAAACTAAACTAGAAAGTGACTGAAAAGGAGCTCCTAGCTGTTGTACATTCATTGAAAAAAACTACGCATTACATTACAGGTTACCAAACATTTGTACATATTAACCATGCTGCAATTAAATACTTGATGAATAAACCTATGAAAATGCCCAAATTATAAGATGGTTACTTTTATTACAACAGTTTGATCTAACTATTATTGATAAGCCTGGCAAAGAGAATGTTGTTGCAATTTTTTTATCCAAATTGAATTTTCCTGTAGGGGATGAAGGAATGGTTGATGATTAGTTACTGGATGAACACTTATTCACCATTTTAGTTCTCTCTCCATGGTTTTCTAACATAGAAAATTACTTGGTGTCTGCACAATTTCCACCAAATTTGTCCTCCAATGAAAAAAAGAAATATTGTGAGGAAGAGCATCCCATTCACTTGGATTCGGGGAAACCTCTTCAAACTAGGCTCGGATCAAATTCTAAGAATATGTGTCAGGGAGGAGGAAGTCTTTGACATCCTTCTAACCTGTCATGAGGGGCCCGTTGTGGCCAGCAACAACCCCACCCCCCCCTTTTTTCATTTAAGTGTTATCCAGAATACTAAATGAATGGGGACCCTTAGTTAAATTTTTGGAAAATCAAGAGTTTCCTTTATTCAAAATAAGGTTACCATCGTAAGCTTAGGAAGATCTTTTGAATACTTTAAAACCTAAGTTTATAATAAGAAAAAGTCTTTAAAAAAAAGCCGCATCATAAAATGATAGTAAAGTACCATCATTTGGCTATCGCATCGCAATAGAAAAAACTAATAAGAAAACCTTCAAGATTTACCGATTTGTGATAACACCGATTGCGAGATCGCATATTGCAGGAAATGGGCTAACAAAATTTGCAAATGTAAAACTTCTGCGATCTGCGATGATGTGATATCGCGATAAAACGATGGTTGCGGTATTAAGCCAAACCAGCTCTGCGACATTATATTTGCGATAGTGCGATAATGCGATAATGCGATGTCGCGATCTACGAAGTTGCGAAGCAAATCGAAAAATCACTCCATCGCGAATCTTTTGGGCACGCTATTCAAGAAAAGCCACTTACCATAATCTGACTCAAGATCATGTGCTTTAAATGTTAATAAAGGGATTAGTTTTCAGTTATTAATGAAATATGGACGCGTGCTTTTCAAAGAATTACTTCACATAAGGTGACATATTGGATGTATCTGCTACATTTAAAACTCTCCCATCACCTTTCTTGATCAGTCATTTCCATTTCACTTGTGAGCCACAGGAACAGAGAACGGAGGACTATACAAAGCAATACACATGAAGAAATGGGAAAGAAAAATAAAGGTCAGAGCTCCGAGGTGAAGGGAATGGCACATTTATATACAGAAAAAACTTGCAATAGAGACGCAAGGATATCAACATGGGAAGGTATGTACAGACTGCTTGAAGAAGAAAACCGTGGAATAATGAAGGTTACTGCTGGTTCAGACTCACAAGGTTCTTCCGAAGCATCCCTAAAAGAATTAACATGCTCATTCCTACATAGGATAGCAGCAAGGCCAAAAATTCTCCCATATACAGACATGATCAAGTGGATACTTGATAATGCAGAAATGAAAAATAGATAATTCAAGATTCAAGGACAAGGGCTCATTGGATCATTCGCTGCACAAGATTTAAAGCTCATGTATCATCTTCCTGAGCCACAGGAAACTTACAATACGCAATTCATTGAAAAATTTGTGGCAGAGAACCCGAACCTATCAGAGACCACCAAGGATTTGTCCAGAAAAGATGAATTGCTCAAGAAAGACAAAATGGTATGTACAGCACTGGTTCCCTCACCTTCGCATATTGTTTTGCTTCAGCCATGCTCTGTAGATCATTTGGAAAGCCAAATATCAATAAGTTTTCATCTGAATGGTTACCATTAATAGATGCTACCACAAATGCCATAATTATAGATTGGGCCAAGGTCTTTTCTGATAACCTAATCACGGCTATTATCAATTACCGATGTGAAAGATCCATGTCTCAAAGGATCTATCCTCCTTTTTACCTATCCGCATATGTTATGGATTCGATTTGTTATGTGTCTAAATTTCCTGTTATGGGTTGGAAATGGACAACTCAAGACCCATTACCC